>VUQK01005938.1:12269-24356 GCA_015106715.1 Bujurquina vittata | reverse complement strand
CACACACACACACACACAAAAAGAATATGCAGACAGACACACAAGCTCACACACACATTTCACACTTGGCACACTTTGTCCGGCACACACAATCTCTCTGTCTCTCTTACATCGTTCTCACTCCCCCCTCCCTCCAACCACCACCACGCACACACACACACGCACACACACACACAGAGCCTGTGTCTGCTTTCACACACAGTTTGGACAAACCGTACCAAGCACCAAGTGTTTCACACACATCGTGACCAAAAAAAAAAAAGCCTGCTTTAGCTGGAAATGAAACCAAATCTTTGCTGTTTTGTTTTGTTTCTTACTTGTTTAACATTTGTAAAAATAGCAGCTATTGGTTTCAGTAATACTTTGAATGGAGTCGAGTATATAAGAAAGAGTGAAAATGCGCTTTAATCAGTTAAGCTGGAACTGAAAAAGGCAGACAAACAGTTCAAATACTTACGTCAAGTGCGACCAAAAGTTCAGCAGCAGCGTGAAACTGTGGTGACTGGACGGTAGGAAAAAAAAAAAATCAAACACAAGAGAGCAAAAAGCTTCCATATGCGGGGAGAAACCTCATTTAGACTGGCTGAGAATTCACTGTTGAAATGGGTTGAACGGGTTCCTCTTGCTCTCTGTCTGCCTGTCTCTCTCCTTGTCTCTCCCAGACACACTCACACACACACACACACACACACACATACACACACACTTGCAGATAGATACTCCTGACACGCAGTCTTTCAGTCTGATCTCTCTGCCTCTAGTGGGAACTCAGCCAGTAGTTTGCAAATACAAGTGCCTTACAAATCTCTCCCTCTCTTTCTCTCCTCTCTCTCTTGCCCTCCCTGCCTCCCGCTCCTTCTGTGCGTTTACACAGATAAACAAGCACACACATTCCCACATGCGTGCACCCCCCCGCCTTCCTCAAACACACACACGCGCGCATACACACACACACACACACGAGTCTGGCTACGACACAAGTTATTGAACTGCTCCACATTTTCTTGCATGCACTATATATGAGGCGGTTGATGGACAGCAGCACATAGTCATGTGTGGTGCGATGGTTGCTGTGATTGGCTGCGAGCCTGGGAGCTGAGGGGGGAGGCGGAGGATGCTTGTGATTGGTCTGAGCTCACACCATTGAAAGCAGAATCCTTCTCTATTGAATGGCTGCCGCTCTGGGTGGAGTCTGAGTGACACTGCTAGGGGGAAAGAAAAAAAAAAACTACATCTGGAGAGTTTTCTGCCTTTATTAGAGTGTTAACAGCTGTGGGTGAATGCTGTGGAGGTGTGTGTGTGTCACAGCTGAGAAGCTCAAACAAGGGCTTTTTGGACAGAAAACTAATGTCTTCAATGTTTAATCAAATAGTTGTTTGTGAAACACGTTTTGATTGTTCTCATCTGGTTTGCAAATTTTGGATAATGCTAAATTTAATTCAAACATTTTCAAAACAAGTAATCTATAGAAAACAAAAGTGGCAAATTAATTGATTGGCTTTGGTGAATGTAATCTTATCCATACTTGATTTATAATGCTAGGAATACACATCTGCATTGACCCAGAATAATAATATGTATAATAATAACAGGCATCTTTCTCTCTTGATATATCTCCCATCATATCACAAAGGTAATATAAGGATGTATTTGAGTAATGAAAAACAACAAAACAGACAAAAAAAGTGGAAAGGAGGTCATGACGTATGATATTAATAAGCCCCGATAATCCGATGGCTTCTGCATAAACAGGCAGATTAGGGAGTTCTAAAGCCACCAGTCTCAGATATGTAGAGGTCTGTGGTTATCTTGTAGCAGTAGTGTAGGTAGTTGTAGTAAGCGATCGTGCGGAATGGCGCTGTGCTCTGGTGCGGCATTTATCAAACTGGCGGCTGCAGACCTATCAACATATGCGTCCTGCTGCCTTCAGATGGCTGCAGGGATTTTCTGAACTGCAGAAGCTTTTTATGCACTATAACCAGCTGTGGTCATCACAAACTCCAAAAAATCACTTATATTGATAAATTAAGATTGATTTACTGGCATTCCTGTTTTAAACACAAAACAAAGTTTAGATGACAATTCAGAAACATCTCTTGGCTGAGGTGTGTTTTATTGCAATGGGTGATTTCCAGATTAAGCTTTTTTTTTCTGTTATTTCTGCACCGTTGCTCAAAGTATTCAGTTCACTGCACCAGAAACAGATGTGGTTCTGGGATGTTGTTCATAGGACAACATGTATTTTCCACAAACACCAAGAAGGTTTGCCTTCATTTGAATAAACTTTGCACCTGTTCGTGCCTCTCCCCTCACCTGTGCAGCATGCTCAGAGCAAGAGAACGCCACGCAGATGGGTAAATCCAGTTTAAACTGGTAGAGTCCTACAAGTACTTAAAAAATAAAATATTCATTGTACTTGGGTTGATTGTCCAACTATCTAATGGAGAGTTTTAGACCGTACGGTTCCATTGTGCTCATTATGAAACCTCATTCATTGAAAAATTAAGCCAGATAGATATCAACTGTGTCTGTGACTACTTCTTCAAACTAGTCACAGACAAATTCAAAGTGTCTCTTTCACGATGTACTTCTGTCTGCTACCAGATGCAAACTCTTACATAAGCAAAACAAGGACAGGATGGGTCTTTTTTTTACCCCAGTAGCCATCTGAGGCTTACCCAGGAACAGTAGATGGACAAAAATATTGGGACAAACCATTAAATCTTTGAATTCATGTGTTTTCAGTCCCATTAGCAAAGGTCTATAACATCAAGCACCTAGCCATGCAAGTCTGCCTTTGTGAAAGAATGGTTCATTCTAAGGAGCTCAGTGAATGTGAGCGTGCTACTGTAATAGAATACCACAGTTCACAAGTCATGAAATTCCTTTCCTCCTAGATATTCCCTAATCAGCTGTATCTGGTATTATTATAAAGAGGAAGCAGTTGTAATAATACCACTTCACTTCATGGCTTAGTTGCTAAGAATTCGACACCTCTCTGGCATAGATATCAGCAGCAGGAGGTTCATGGCATGGGTTTCCGTGGGGAGCAGCTGTTGTAGATGTGATGTGTAGGTGATCCAGTAATATAGTGGATCTGAAACGGCACACAGTGGAACAACCGGAGTAACTGTTGAAACTGTACTTGGTAAAAGATAAAAGGGCCTCAATTTGATGGAGAGACTTCTGGGAATCAAAATTTCACTTGGTGTTATTTCTACTAGATCAATAAGTAACGAAACCTGCCTACTTATTAGCCTGACACAACCACGTGTTTTAAAACCGAAAGCAGTCCAGTCTTGTGAGCGCATCTCACCTTAGCGAAGCAGCTTTCAAACCTTACTCACATCTACTTTATCTTTATCATTACTGTCATGTTTGCAAGCGTTCCTTTTGCAGAATGCGAGACAATTTTGGTAGAATATGTAAAAAGTTTTTCTTTTTTTAAAAAATTGACTGGAGGAACCCATGGTTATGTTTGCAATAGCTGTTGAACAACATGATTCATTCCTTGAGGCTTAATAACACATAAGTTATAAAAAGTAAACGTCTTCCTCTCTCTATCCACTTTCTAGTAACTGCATAAGCATGTTCTGTCTGTGAGTGAAAGTTTTAAACTTCTCTTTTGTTTCTTCTTTTATTTCCTAACAGATCTGGAAGTCCTATTTTCTCTGGCTCCTCTCTTTATTTAGCTTTCATGTTGGTTTAGGTGTGACAGTTGATAATATTTCTTTGTGGTTATTCGCTTCATATTTTGAAATAAAGGGAAACATCTGCTAACACTCCTTGAAACCTCACTGGACTACACCTGCTGAGAGCCTTTCTTGGGGTTGGAACACTATTTAGGGACTTGTTCCAACTGACTGATTCTAAGGCTGTCTTCTGGAAACAGAGCCAGCGTGTTTGGGGGGGGGGAAAGAAACTTAAAGTTGCAGTGTTAGTTAATGAATATCGCTCCACATACAAGGCACTTATTATGGATGGCCCTTTCAGGAATAATATTTTTGAGATCCTAAATGGTACTCTGAAAGTTAGTGCTAAACTTGGGTGTCTACTTGTGCTGGGTTCAGGTCCCTTAAAGCTTAAAGTATGAAAGACAATGGGTCTTTGTGTCAGATAAAGTGGCTGCATTCTGGTTTTTCTGATTAAGCGGGTTGACTTTTTAATCAGAAATGACTGGGCTTGGGGAAAGGTGCTGGGTACACCAGCTAGTCTCGAAATGAGACTCCGAGGTTTATCAAGGTTGTTACTCTAAACAGGATGAGAATGACATTTATTTGAGTGACAGATTCCTTTGACTGTTCTAGTGGACATTTTTTTCCATTGTTTGGCCTGCTAAAGTTTTCACAGATGGAGCAGATTTAAATTTTTTATGCATGTTTGTGTAAATTAAGATCTGCCATTTCACCATACATTTAAAACCATACTATGCACATATTATCTGCAGTTTGAAAACTCAGATGGGGGGTGGAGGGGCATTTGCAAAATGCTTGCAGTAGTGGAGATGGTCAAGGCATTTCTTGAATTTATTTAGCCAGAGCTGGTATTTGCCCATGCAATACTTGGTATCTTGAGATTTTTGAGAAAATGTGAATTTTTGCGTAGAGGACTGGAGCTTGGGTTATTACAGAGCTGGACTTAATGAAGGGAATCTCTTTGACAGACAGGAAAAAGATCTCTCTGTTTGATTTTCTTCCAGCTATGGTTATGATCTTTGGCATGCATAAGGTGTGGCTACCTTTCACTATTTCATAACTGTTGTTCTGTCTGGCCTGCCATTCTATAAGGTGAATCTTGATGATCTGGTGTTTATTCTGATTCTGATGTGGTTTGGGGAGGTCAGGTCCTTCTTATTTAGGCGTAGGTCGGTTGCATTTTGGTCTTCCCTGTTCTAAACAACTGAAGTAAATTTGACACTATTTTACCATGGTTACCTTTTACAGGTGCATCTGTAAAGATTTCCATAACCTTTCCTTTAACTTACTTGTCCAAACTTTACCTTATAGCAGCTGCTGCAGCTTTTTGTGTTTGTGACAGAATCATATAAACTTCGGTTGTTTCTTATGTTAACTTGTAGATCTGGTAGTTCTGCTGCTTTACTACTGTTAAATTTAGCTTTCAGAGAGAGGACACCGGATCCTACAGCCTTGTTGTCTGGTTGGATTCCCCTCTTTCTGCCACGTTTGGCAAGCCCAAACACCCTTCTGATTTTGATGTTGGTTTATGGCTATTTGTTCATTTACTTTTTTTTAACAGCAAATGGAAAGACCTATAGATATTGTATTCAACATATTTTTGCATCAAAGCGTCCTTGCTTTTCTAATAAAGCAAATGTGCATGTGTGTACGTGTGTTTTCTGCCTTCCCCCTTAGTGATGACGGCATAGTGAGGCCTGGAGCGCAGCCAAGTGCTTTCATTCACACATGATTAGATCACTCTGACCTGGATAACACGCAGAGCTCCACACTCGGCAACACGCTGGTGCATAAGCCTTTTGTTTGGCTTTAACAAAATACCGCCTCGGCTCCACTTGCCTCCCAGTCACATCAGAATGATATTAAAGTGGCTGACAGGACGACAGAGTCGATCCACCTATCCACTTTCCCTGTCATCCAAATAACTTGCATGCTGTTTACTCACCTGAATACCACCTTTACTGGCTGTATGTAGATCCACACAGATGGGTTTTCAGCAGAAGTTAAGGGCCCAATTTTCTCTTAGGTCACAATGCATTTGAGTACAGCTTTGCTGTCATTCCTGGTCCTTGTTGTTTTTGTTGTCAGACTTTGGAGATGTTAGGATGTGTCACTGTCCTAGAAGTATTTGGAGACAACTCCACCAGAAAAATGAAAGAATGTTGAAGTGTACCCATTTTGTGATCTGGTCTATCATAGAGGAGGCTTTTTGTAGAATGTATGTTTTATAATTGCTTTGATTATTCCTGTTTATTTGACAACATATTTGAAGATATTTTACTCTGAACTCTCATCAAATGAGAGTTCAGAGTAAAGAACAGTGAATACTAGCGATGTTCAGAGTCAAAAGAACATTGCCAGCATTGCCAGTATGACCTGTATTTGCTGTGTTGGCCTGAATAGTTCTGATTTAGTGTGATGCTGAACATGATTTCTGTTTGCTCTGGGCTTTAAGCCTGACTGGAATCAGGCGAAGAATTAGGTAGTGACAGTAGGGACACGTCCCTACCAGTAAAGAAATAATCAGATTTTAATTGATGCCCAGTGCTGTAAATGGTTCTCCTAAATGTTACTGTGCAATCTGCCACCAGCCAGAGCTGCAGCCCTGACATTGTGATAGAAAAATGCCATATATATGTTAATCTTGGCTTGATATTGTTCGTAGGTCTGATATTGTTAGTTCTCTTTTAAGTTTTACAACGTAACCTGAAGCACACCTCCAGGGAAACGCCGTCATTTCCTTGTGTGCATTTCCGGCTACTTACCACAAGTTTGTACGAAGAAGCGAAAAAACTAGAGGGTCAAATGTGTTTGCGCCCTAAAAATACTGACCACAGCAAAGAATAGGACCCAGGAGGGAACCGCACCAGCACCGCATGTAAAATACCGGGTAATTAACACACACAATGTACCAACAAGCATAAATGTGGCAACATCGGCCAATTGCGTAGGTTACATCGTAGCTCTACAAAGACGCAGCGCTGAAGCCTGAATCAGGCGTAAGATGGAGAAGGAAGGCTGTAGGAGAAGGAACTCTGCTCAGGCTGTGGGCCCCGGATAAGCAGAAGAAATGGATGGATGGATGTTTGTATTGTATTGTTTTATTATTATTTTAGATTTTAACTTTTATTGAACTGCGTGTCACGAATTGTAGAACAACGAGCATCGTTTGCAATGCGCCACACTTTTAAGTCGCAATTTATTCATTTGTCAGATGTTGTTTTCTCATTTTTTTAATGATACTGCAAACGATGTTTATGCAACACGTGTCCATATATTTAACATCAATTTATTTAAAGTTTATATTTCTTTGATGTCTGTTTGGAGTATAACGTTCAGTGTTCATAATACATAATGCACGGTGCCGCCCATTATTGAAGAATATATTTAATGGTTTCAAATGCCTTTGTTTAGAGAGTTTTTGGCATTGTCCTAAAATTTTACTTGATATCTGAGTGTTCAAGTCTAATTCTTTTCCTTGTTTAGTCGACAAGGAAATTAGTCGCCGAGAACATCGCTAGTATTCACTGTTCTTTAAGTGTAATAAATGCAGTGTGTTTACAAAGTCAATGAATAATCGTGTTAAATATTGTGATTTCAATATTGACCAAATTAATCGTGATTATGATTTTTTCCATAATTAAGCAGCCCTTCCTCATAGAGGTTTTTTATGGACCCTTAAATGTGAAACCGTATATCAACCTTATATGTGCAACTGAAACTGTGTTTTCCACCTGCCTGTGGTGGCCGACGGTGACAGAGTTGTCTCATTGTGTGTGAAAATAGTAAAGCAGTTTTTACACATAAACTCCAATGTCAGGAGACTCAGTTTCACCTAAGCACAGACTCCGGTTTCTTGGGCAAGGATGCTACCTGGTTAAGGGCCCAGTTTTCTCTTAGGTCAGCAGCAGCTAAAAATAAGCACATGGCTAAATGACTTTGATTAATTGAAGTCATTAACTCTAAATCACAGATTTTCAAAATAAAAAAAATTTGTTCCATGAAAACCAGCTTTCAACGATGATGATTGCTGTGTTTTATGGAAGATTGTGTTACCTAATCCAAGTTTAAAAGGCTGATTGCTATTTGAGAAACTCTTTTCTTCTGATTTATGAATCAGTAAATCTGGCTGTGTGTTTGATGTGTCTAAGAAAAAAAGCTTCTTCTGAAACTTCTGAATGGCCACTAGGGGGAGATACCTGCGGTTGTACCGATAGCTTAAGTTCTGTAGAAGTCTGTGGGAAAACAGCCCTCTGCCCTCATCTCTGCAAAAACCTTACTTTATGGCAGGGAATGTCAACTGGCGGCCCGAGGGCCACATCCGGCCTGCCAGTGCTTTCCATCTGGCCCCCCACAGAGTACTGCTACATGTACTTTATGCCAATCAATTGTTATTACCCGTTAAATACCCGTCTCTGACTAGTATTCAAAAACATCCAACTGCAATTTTCCAGTGGCCTTAAATGCCTCCATGTCCTTAGAACCAATCAGAATGCAAGATTGGGCTTCATGCATTTTCTGGCTACACTGAGCAGCCGGCTTTTGTTGGTGGTGATCAGAATGTAAACACAGCTGAACGTGAATCTAACCTTGTTTTGTGTAGAAAAAATGTTCAGCGATCAAACTTGTCTAACTAAAGGAAGTAAAAGTTGTAATGAGATTTCTGGCGGTGAACCTGCCGAAGCATTGATACTGGGCTACCGAGCGTACTCCCCGGCCTGTGTGGGTAGATCACTGCCTGCTTGCGGGTGACTAGATAGGCGTGTACCCACATACGGTCACAACCAAAAGTGACCGTACTTTCAGTCATGTTGGGCAGAGGACAGACTGAAGATTGTCCCTCACAGTGTCTGGCGAGATCAATTTCGGCCCTCGGACAAATGTAGTTGATGACCCCTGCTTTATGGGCTCATTCACACATTTCAGGCCATATTGAATGACTTGTGATTGACAAGTTGTTAGACAGTGAGTGTGCAGCATCACAGTAATTGACATATCATAGACATAGGCATATCAATGTAACATTAAACAGCTCACCTTTCAGTGTTTCTCCAAAGAGCCTGACAGGTAATTGTATTACAGTCACATTAATTACATCAGATGTTACTGACAGCAGTGATACCTGATAGATGATTGTAGTTTTTATATGAAAGCCATCCAGATGTACATCAGAACTAACACCCTAACTGGCACAATTAGTAACCTGTCAGAATTTCATAAATATCAATACTAACATTTAGGGTAAGTTCACTATCACCATTAAGATTTACTTGCTGTATAGCCATATACTTTCTTTATTGAAAACTAAGAATTTTTATCTGAACCTAAGTTTTGAACTTTTTCTTACAAAATCTTATCTGAGTGAATTCTTTAAAAATACCTTTCTTCTATCAACCTTTCAGAATTTCATAATGATAACGATATTTTAATAGATTATAATAGATGTCATTATCTATCTCTGGCCATTAAAGGCATTTAACATGTAACAACAGAGACAACAGACATAAAACATAACATGACAATAGAGATAATTGTGGTTTTGCTGTTGTGCGACCTTTGTAGATGAGATAGTTCACTGGTTTGTTGATCATCCCCTTCAGTCCAAAATGATGGAAGTTAGATGATGATGTGAAACGTTCCGTTATCTTTCCCGTCTTTCTTCAGTTCTTTGCTTTAGTTTTTGTGCTAAGCTAGGTTATAATCCCGGACCTATGCAAGGGCGTACTGTAGGTTTGTTATCAACACCTGTAGGGACGTGTGCCGAATCGCGTTCTGGTTTGGTTTCGGGGGTGAATCAAATTGGTTGGGGACATGTCTCCACTGTCCCTACCTAATGCTAGCCCCTGGACCTGTGTAAATGCTGAAAGTTTTAAAGTTATGCTAATGGTATGAAAAGTGCAATTTTACAGTTATGTTTTCTTTTGTATATGCAATGGCTCAATTTGCATCTCCTCCCTTAGTAGTCAACACTATGTCTTCACATTATCATGTTGTTCTGTATCGAACATGGCATCTTTTTAAGGGATCAGTTAATTGCCCTGGAGGGCCTGTCTCTAAAACACCTCTTTGTTGTGTTAATGCGCTCTCTATGATAGCATCGCCATCCTTAACCTTCTCCATGTGTACAGATAACCTGGAGGGGGTGGGGTGGTGTATGCAGGGTGCTGGAAGTTGGGTAGTGGGGGTCGGAAGGGGTGTTGTTGCAGCATGTCCTCCAGCTGTGCCTATATGATGTTAAGGCTGTCCTCAGCCTGCCCTCTGCCAGACTAAACAGAACACACAGCTATACCTGCAGGGCTTCCTGGATGCCTTTACTTCCCTTTTTTGCACTTCCACTTGTCTTGTGACTTTGGTGAGGATACGGGGCTATGTGGGATCACAGCCACATGTCTCTGCATTGCAAGCTGTAGTTAAGGAAGCTGCTGTTCCCTATTGCAGTGTGATTTGTAGGTTGTTCTCTTACCAATGTGCACTGGCCTGGCTGAATGCGCTGAACCAGGTTTTTGTGCCCGTAGCAGTTCCGAGGGAGTCATGCTTGATCTTTCTGGGCCACATGGAAACTAGGTCACTGTGCTGTGCTGTCAGTCGTGTCTCACTCTTGGGTGTGTGTGTGCGTGTGTGTGTAGCATAAAACTGTAAAATAGGGCTTTTACATAAGGATGGGATGGGTTCCACAGATATGCCTTGTTGCTGTTCTGAAGATTCTCTCAAACTGCAGCACAACTTCCCCAGCCCCCTCCTTGCACTGCCACATAGGGAGTGAACGCGATACAAAGAAACAGAAAGTGGGGGGAAAGAGATGAAATTCTCATGCTTGGTTCAGATCCCTAAGAACGCTTGGGAAGGCAGGATCTTATTATCACAGCAAATTTGCAATGCGCAGAGTGGAGGAGATTAGATGCGTCTTGCCTTTGAAGTGTATTTTCCAACCATTGTGCGATGGCAAATTCCATCAAGTGTTGGAAGCAGCCATGATAAGAGGCACGGGTTATGAATGCTGCGCCATTAAAAGCCGTCATTTGAGCAATAAGATGAAACACTCCCAAACTCCTGCTAAATGAAAAAAAAAATCTTTCCTCATTTCAGCTCTGTCATTCAATACTGTTTTACAGATTCTAAAATAACAAGGTGCATTTGATGGCCTGGATGAATATGTCAAAATATGTAGACTGTGGATTATAGTGTATGCAAATGACTGGGTATTGGCTCACAATACCCAGTCTCAACCAGTGCTATTTTTATATTATTATTATTTTACAAAGGACTGACTTGAAAACAAGTTTAGAAGGGCTCTGATTTCCAGAGATGCTACTGGACTTTGATCTGGCTGACTTGGTATGTTCTTCTCAGCTCAGCCTGATATCAGGACAGGACCACCGTCACCAAAATGAGTTCACTGCTCCCAGGCCCGCCCCTTTCATCTTCAGGGTCTGCTCAACTGCAGGGTGAAAAGCTGTCTCAGGGGACCTGGCTGAGGAGTGATCAGCCTAGACCTCAGATACTGTTGCAGCTTCAGACCAAACACAAACAGTACAGAGCTGCAGGAGGTGTCTGAACATGCCGTCCACATACTTCTTCCACAGTTGGTCTACTTTGTCTTAAATCTTTCCTCTTTGACATCAAAAATGTTGTGGTCTATGATTACATTGCCAAAATGCTGAATAAATGTATTAAATGATAATCATCCATATTTTCATTTTTGTCCCTTTAAATTTTCATTCCCTCTGGTCCGTAGTGCACATTGGTGTGCTATTTTAGCTGTGTTTAACAACTAGAGGCTATAAGTGGGTAGTTTAGCTCATTAGTTTGCTGTGCATGTACTGCTGCAGAAAAAAGAGACTGTGTAATATACCTACATTGGCATGCATTGAAGTCAAATTTATTAAATGTTTCTGCAGTCAAACCTGTAAACTGAAACTTGCTTACAATTATGAGGTTGACAAATTAATGAACACAGTAGGATCAGTAAGGGCTTTAGGATGCTTTTGGTAGCGCCTGTGAATGATGGATAACTTCAGAAATGAGTAACCTCATAGTAAATGTACATGAAATATCATGATTTTACAGTTAGGTCTATAATTTGTTGGAGAAAGATGCAGTTTTTTAAATTTTGCCTCTGTACACCAACGTAGTGGATTCTAAAATAATGAATCATGACACAGGGTTCTAACCAGCGGTTCATTGCCTGTCGCTGAGAATTTCATCGGTTCGAGGTGTTCACTATTATCACTATCAACAAGCGGGCGCAGCTTATAGCTCTATCTATCTATCTATCTATCTTAGATAGATAGATAGATAGATAGATAGATGTTGCAAAACCGATGGGGTGGTGTTTTAAAGTGCAAAAGAATTTCAAGGCATTGAAATGGGAGTCTCCTTCAATGGCCATGTC
>VUQK01005937.1:11112-25495 GCA_015106715.1 Bujurquina vittata | reverse complement strand
GCTGGGTCTCCAGGGTAGTCCACAGAACTGAAAAGGTAAGAAAAAATTATAAAAAGTAAGAGTTTTTAAGGGAAAAAAAAAAAAACTTTATTTTTTTTTTTTTTTTTTGCCTTCATCCAGCAACAGCTCATGCCCTTGGACCACAAACGCCACGCTGTTTTGGTTGATGCTATCACTGCTAAGCTTCTGACTGAGTTATTGTGCCAGGAGCTGCCAGAAGCAACAACACTACAGGATCTGAACCTCAGTGGGGGCTGGTTAGTACACACTACTGGAGATCCATTATACACATGGATGGTGCTTAGCATAATGACCTCACTGTTAGCATGATCCTGGCCCTTTTGTTGTAGTATCGCAGGCGTCAGTAGGACTATAAAAACAACTAATTTCCATCTTGGAGTAGGGTTGGAGTATTTAGTGTAAACGGCCATAAAACTGATGGAAAACAACGTTTTAATTGCTTGTTTTTTTCTAATCCACCATCCAAAGCTCACATATGTTTAGATGATAGGAATATAAATTGAAAATGCATAACTCAGCATGCCCTGAGGGGCGTACTACAAAGCAAGTTCAAACTAGTCAAACTAGTTCTTTGCATTAGAAAAAAACCCTAAAACCCAAGTCAGAGATAATAGCCATCACAGCGGAGGTTATCGTCTTTCTTTGTTAACTCTTTCTGCTTCTTTCTGTGTGTGCTCCCAGAAAAAGAGGCATTTGATTCATCCTTTGACTTCTTCTGCACAATATCAATAAACAGAACACTGCCTACTTCAATCAGGGACATTACCAGAGGAACGAGTGATAAAGATCGATAAAGAGCATAAAAAAATAAAAATGCCATAAAATGCAACACTGTTGCTTCATGTAGGACAGCAGAGTAATTTTGTATAAAATATTAAGTCTAATGATTCAAGATCAAAAAAAATTTGCTGCCACTGATCTGGGTTCGTGTTGCGATGGCAGCAGTCTAAACAGACAGCCTTCAACCTCTCTGTCCCTGGCTACTTCCTCCAGTTTTTCCAAGGGGACACCAAGGAGGGATGAAAGATGTAATCCCAGGTCTGTCTTGGGGCTTCCTGGGTGGGACATGCCCGGAACACCTCACAAGAGACACCTGGGAGACATCCTGGTCAAAAGCCCGAACCGCGTCAACTGGCTCCTTTCAATGTGGAGGAGTAGCAGGTCTACTCTGAGCCTCTCCCAAATCCATGAGCTCCTCGCACCATCTCTAAGGCCGAGCCTGTGATCTGTGATCTCATTCTTTTGGTGGCTATCAAAGCTCATGGCCATAGGTGAGGGTAGTAACGTAGTAAATTGACAGTTTTACTTTCGCGCTCAGTTCTCTCATGTCTCTCTCTGTGCCACTGTTAATGTTTAAATATGCAGCTGTTACACTAAAGGTTACTCACGGTGTTCAGTTCTGACTTTATTCTGCAGCCTGATAAAGGAAATTTAGAAATCACTTCAGGGTCACCAAATCAAAGTGATTTTATTGATTATTTTCAGAGGCTTTTTTTGTTTATATTCTTACTATCATTCACTGATACTGTGTCTCAGTCGTGTTTGTTTTTCATCTGAAAAGTTAGACACCTGCCTTGTTCACTTCCTGGCAATCTTCTTCCTTGTTTTTCTTGGTGAACCCTGTATGGGTCAGTAAAAAAAACAACTGGCAGAAAAGTGGTGTTCTGCATGCACATGCATATATGTTTTTGTGACTACAAAACAGCCATAACGTTACCATCCATCCATCCATCCATCCATCCATCCTCTTCCACTTAGTAATTTAAAACTCCACAGGTTTCCTTTGGTTTTTTTTCTCCCGTGTGGAATTGGACAACACATAAATAGGATAATACATTTCCTAAAAGCAGTTGTCCTTTTATTATTTGGATTTCTTATTTATTCATGTGCTAAAGCCTTGTATGTTCTCTTTGAGATTTGTTGCTAAAAGTTCTCACAGCTAAGAAGGGGTCATGGTTTTGGATTGTCATAGTTAGAATTAGTTTTCTCTCCTTTGCAGTCCACTCTGCCCGACCCTCCTAAATATCACATGCATTTTATTTGCCTCACCTGTTCCTAATGATCTAATCACTCCAGCAACACTTGCCATCAAGCATTCCAGCGATTAATACCATCCCAAGTATTTCCCGTTGATCTCTGTTGACTGTTCTCAAATTTTGCCTTTGGCCTGCCCCTTAATGGATTTGCTTGCTTCCACTGACTGACTTTATATGCTTGATCCATGCTCGCATTACACATCGAATTTAGGATTTTACTTGCCCTCTGGTCCTGCATTTTGCCCTTCTATCTCTCTGAGCTGTTACAAAAACAGACCTTGAAGCATGAACAATTAGTAAGTTATTTGGCTAGGCAGTGTGCCAAATTTTTGTATCTGACTAAACAATTTTTTAGGCAAATTAATGCAGAACATTCAGTTGTTCCAGGTCCTAAATATTCATAATATCAATACAGGGTTTCTGCCAGAGAAAACTGCTAAGCCTTGCAGCTGTACCTCAGGGTTGGGGGGTGCGTAGAAGAGTCACCGGGCTTGCGATGCCCTAAGAGAAACCCTGTTCTCCATTTGTTGTGTTACTTGATATATTGATTGTCTTTAGGGTTGAGGCTGGTGGTCAAACAAGCAATTTAAAGCAGTCCAATTTGTCTTATGGAAATTACAGTTTAATAGGCCTAAAGATTTATTGATTAATTGGAAAAAAAAATCTACAGAACAACCCCGAAGATGACCTCAGTATCCTCTGCAGGCTGCCACTTAATTATAGTGAAGCAGAGGAGGTGTGTGTTTGCAGATTTATTAATGTGTCCACCTGTCATCCACGTGTCGACACCCCGGTCCGTCCCATGTTCATTTCCTTGTTCAGCCATGTAAGGAAGATGTAAACAGCAAAATGCGGCCGGTGTGGACGATCAATGGCGAGGGTGTGAGTGCCAACGAATGAGACGCGTTAATGAGTTCTCTGCTCATCCGCTGAAATCGCTTTGCGATCGTGTTGACATTGCTCATTTCCATTGTTTAAATTCGTGCTGGAGGTCATTATCATCCTCATCATGCAAATTATGATGGAAAATAAACTGTAGGCGTTCTGTGTGTAAACTATATAAATTCTATAGCTACACTATAACATTATATGCAAGTATAAACATCCTAATTTGTGCTGGCTTTATGTGACAGCGAGACAGTGATGGTGTATGGGTATGTGTGTCCTTCAGACATTTCAATTGGTTGTACAGTATTTGACTGTGTGCTAAAAGCACAAGTCTGATGGCTCTATTTGAGGCGACGCGTGTGTGTGTGTGGGGTTTGCGCGCGTGTGTGTACACATGCTCGTGCGTGTGCATAGACCCATGCGAACAAGTGATTTATGGGCTGTTTTTAATCAGGCGGTAGAAAATGTTATTAGACAGCCTTCTCGCGCTCCCTCCGCCTGCAAATGAGCCGGCCCCCGCTGCACCTTGGGATAGCCTCCTGTAATTAGTTCTGGGAACTCACCTGTTACTGAGGGAAATGGTAGAAGAAGGGGGGAGGGGCATGAAGAGACGATGGAGTGAGAGGGTAACAAGCAGTCAGATAAACAAACAAAGAGGAGTGAGACTGGGGGAGGAGGTGAGGGAGTTCGGGGGGGTGAAGGAAAAGCACCAGAGAGAAGAAGAGAAAGGGTGCGAGGATGAGGAGAGACAGAGGGAAAAGAAACTGACCTCAGCACCCCTGCAGCTCTCAGTCTGCTGGTCTTCTAACAAGCTTGCCAGTGTCTACCTGACTTTTCCAGCATATATTAGGGCCCAATGATGCTGGAAGAAAAACACATCTCTTTCTCTCGAGCATTCTTCCATCTTTTTGTATTGAAGACTGCAAGATAAAGAGCCATTATTAGTTATTCATTCATAACAGGAGAAGGTTATTTTCTTTCAGTAATAAGATATTGCCAGAGAACAAATGACCACCTATTGTCTTTTAAAGCACTTTCAAAATAATTGTTCTGCTCTGAAAAAGCACGACAATGATTAAATTAGAAGTTAAATTATGATGGTTGGTGTGGCAGATAAATGGCATTTTGTTTTTTGTATTGTTCTATTGTTTGTTTAGATTTTAAGTGATAAAGGTTTTTGCTCATATTTGGACTGAATACTAATCAATAGCCACTATAGCTGTTGCTGGGGAAAAAAATCTGATACTTTAATTTTCCAACATTCATTAGAAATATTGACTGTAGTTTTTGACAGATATAAATGTCCTTTTCTACAGAATGTTGAAAACCTGATATTTTCAAACAAAAAAAGTACTAATTTAAAGCAGACGCTAATCAATATTTTTACATTAACAATTGATCAAATACCTGGGTAAGGTGAATGTGGTCTGACAAACCTGAACAGTTTCTTGGTATCTGGTGAGTGTGGAGGCCATTTGAGTACAGAGAACTTTAAGTTATGTTTAGGAAACCAGTTTGAGATGATTTAAACTTTGTGACATGGTGCAGAAGACCACACCACCTGGTGTGCTCTTCTGCATACCTTGGTTGTTTGAGTTGCTGTTATTGACTTGACTGTGTCTGCATGATTAAATGCACTGGGTTTCTGCTATGTGAACAGCTATTTTTGTTAAGAAGCAGTTGAACAGGTGTACACAATGACATTATTGTCGCTAACTTTTGATGGCACAACTTTATAAAGCAATATTTTTTGTCATGCAGGATCTTCTGACTTCAAGTTGGCAAACTATATGCCCTAAATCTTTAGGGTTTTGATGTATGCCTTTTTTCCCCATTTCCCACGGGCTCACCCTGTCTGAAAAGGCTTCTAGCTGTACTGCACCATAATTTACATATTATTATGGAAAATGTTATACTAACCAGTCCAAAAAACAAGCTTGCTGATCCGTTAAAATGTATGCTAATGTGCCAAGTAGTACAAGATGCTGCCTTACAAAGTAGATATGGGTGTTTTAGATACTGTAGAAGTTTCACTTGCTTTTCAGCTTCTTCATGTGAAACGCCTGTTCTCTGGCGCATCATCAAGTCCTGATGAATTGATTCTAGCTGGTCACAGGCTCTCCTCGGAGTATTGCCTCGACAGTCCATCAGAACTGCAGGCTGTCATGCACAGCCGAACACCCACATAAACACTTACATGAAACTACAAAAACAAGAATCGGCAGCACAGATGTATACAGTCCAGATCTGCACATATGGAGGCACAGATACTGTATGAACACACACACACACACACACTGCACATCACCGACGCTTCTGACAGGCCAGTAAAAACATAATGAAATATTCAGTAAGTCTCACTGTGGTTTGGGTTCTACCTGTCTCAGCTGTTCTTGTTGCTTTGTGTGAGTTTGTTTGTATGTGAAAGGAATAGATGATGTCTGTTTGCATGTTGGCCTCGTTCAGGCTTTTTCTCCACACGGATAAATTCGGCGCACATATGTGTGTATGCAATGCACAAGCATTGGATTGTGCATCTGTGTCTGTATATATTTGCGGTATCTCTCAATTCTTGCTTCCACGGTTGTGTGTAATTGGGTCGGAGCCAGCCAAACCTTTTGTCTGAGTGTTGCCTTGTGCTTACATCAACTATGTTGTTCTTGTAAATAACGTAGCCAAGTAGACAAACTTGGAGCCAGACTTTTCAGCCTCTCTGTTTTCAGCCCCTGAAGCATATACTGAGCACATTTTTTTCTTCACTTTTTAAATCAAAAGGCTGTTATGGATGTTTCCCCACCAACTATTAAAGAAATGGTTTAATTGCAAGCTTTGGCTCAGTATTACTTAAATTGCTTCATTAAATTTTTTTGTTTGTTTATTTAAAAGGGACACTGATCATTTATCAACAGAAAAAAGAAAAGAATTAATGAACCCAACAGGCCATTTTTCATCATTTGTCTGTGGCCAGGTCTTAAATTGGCAACCTGCAGAATCAAACAGCAGCAAGCTCCATCCATGAGCGACGCTGACAAATCAGTTTCTTTACAGCTTGGGAATCAATTGGTTTTCAAACATTTTCACCAAGAATACCACAGATGGTGTGATTATCTAATATAGATGACTGCAGATTTATGTATTTTCAAGTCTTTTTCTTCTTTCAGCTGCTCCCTTCAGGGCCCCCCACAACGGATCATCTGCCTGCCTCTCACTCTATCCTCCTTTCTCCTTACCAGCTCTCTTCATGTTCTTCACTACATCCACAAATCTTCTCTGTGGTCTTCCTCTTCTCCTCCTGCGTGACAGCTCCATATTCCACATCCAGTATCTCCACTATCCCTCCTCTGCACATGTTCAGACAATCTCAGCCTTGCTGCTCTAAATTTGTTTCCAAATCGCTCGACCGTCTCTCTGACGTACTCTTTTCTAATCCTCTCCATTCCGGTCACTCCAAATGAAAATCTTAAAATCTTCAACTCAGCCTCCACTGCCCTCTCTCCCGTAACATCTCCATACCTCCACAGGTATGTCTTCGAACCAACCACCTTTCCACTCTTCATCCTCTTCGCTGCCCTCACTTCCTTTTTACTAATCCTCTGCTCTTCCTGATTCATTATTTTTTTTTCCATCCATCCATCCATCCATCCATCCATCCATCCATCCATCCATCCATCCACCCACCCATTCTCCCATCCATCCTCCTCTCTCTCTCTCATTTTTTTCATTCATCAGCTCCCCAAAATGCTCCTTCCATCTTCTCATCACACATTCTTCACTTCTTAGCACATTTCCATCTCTATCCCTAATCACCCTAACCTGCTGCACATCATCTCTGCACGGCCAATTGATACAAGAGATTTCTGTATTTACAATCAACTTTTCACATATAGCAGAAGACACGCTGTACGCTTGTGTACTTATTTTGGTGTCCATCTCATCGTGGCAACACTGATGTTGGAGGATATAGTTTCAAAAGTCTTCCTGTGCTTTGGAGTAGAAGATTGCCCTTTTTTATTGCAATTTGAACTTTTTGGCAGGGTTGAGTTGTTACCTGGTTGTCCTCATTGCTGTTGGAAAATTACACCTCTCTTACCCTCGACTGCCTTTGTAGAAGGTCTTTTGCACAGTAATATCCACATGATTACTCCCTTGCAGTTCTGTTTCCTCCCACTTGACTTTAAAACTTCCTTTCTCTATCTGACTCAGACGGCTGCCACTGGAGACTGTGTCTGGTGATTAACAGACCATATCACCATTGTAGCATCTCTATGCAAATAAGGGAACTAGAGGGAACACAGAAGGGCACTTGCTAAATGGTTGCCATAATCATCCTTATTAGAGCAAAATGAACAATTTGTTTATATGAAAGCACTGACATCAGCATAGTGAAACTCAAAACTTAAGCCAGTAATAATCTTTAACTAACTTATATAATTTATAAGAAAGAAAAGAGTGAAAGGCAGCAAGTCCAACTAAACTTCACAATTGGCTCACATTAGTTTGAAACTTTGTGCTCTGGAGTCAGTGTTATTGCAGTCAGTACCATTTCCATCATCTCCAGTGATTTATATTCGGTGGCTCAATTCTGGCAATAAACATGACATTGATCAAGTCAGACACCGGAAGACAGGAAAAGACCTGGGGTGGAGGTGGGATGCAAAGGGGCTTGCAAAGATAGCAACAACAGTAGGCGTGTTAAAGTAGCTTAAATTGAGCACTCTATATGGGATTTGACAGTGCATGGGATGCATGAAAGGGTTGTGGGGTGATTTGAAATCAGCTATCAAAGGAAAATTTGCAGTTCTGTCACTTGCTGATTAACTTGTCTTCTAGGGTTTGCTAAATCTGCAATGTGTGTGAGTGTGTGTGCAGACATCCCACGTGTGGTTGTTTCTTTTCTGGGTCGAGTAACTTCCTCAAGAGGTCACTCACCAGAAATTACTTTGCATCAAAATCGCATTTGTGTGGAATCTATGCAAAAGTCTGAAAAAGTGCGGGTAACCCTCAGCACACCAGCAGCAAAACCGATTTTTCTTTTACCTTGTAACTTCTAAGCCGCTTGGCTGCCGACCATTTGCATTTAATCTAAAAGACAACAAGAGCGAAGGACTAGTGATGCAATAAATTTGAATCTGACTTCTCAAAAACATAATTGAATCTTTCCCTCAGACATTTGAAGCAGTCTGTTTACGATCCTACCGCTATAAACAGCATGGCTTGAAGAAAAAAAAAAAAAAAGATTGACACAGCTTGACACCTATGGGAGCAGAAGAGATTTTTCACTCCGTCAAACACAAATCTTTTTTTCACTCTGCATGTAAACATCTTTATTTAATATATTCCAAACCAAAGAGGTTATGCAACCGGATATGTGTAAAAGTCACATGTAGAATCTAAACATAGACCATGCTAGCATATAGGCGTAGCTTGTGTTGCCTGTAAGTCTTTAAAAGGATCAACTTCCCTTAGGAGCTGATTGAGAAAGCATGTACTGTTTAAAAAGAAGCCATATGTGGCAGCCTCCCATCAGCCTCCCTGCTGTGCTTTGAAAGCCTGTTCTCATTCACCAAGACATATCAGGCAGCACAGCACCATGGAAAAAATATTGAAAGTATATGCCTTCCACAGTCCTTAGCAGTAAGTAAATAGCAGAGAGCAACTTTTATTGATGGGTGTACTTTTCTGGGGAGTAAATATGCAATACCTGAAATAATGCACTGTTTGTATTGGAGGTCTAGTGATTTGTGTTATTCTTCTCTGATGGACTTTTTAAAAAAGCTTTTCAAGTGTGTCTCGAAGTGAGATTGATGGCAAAAGCACTTAAAAAGTAAGCTGCTGAATTTTCAAAATTCCTTTTTGAGGTAGATTATCGACGGCAGGCGGAAGAGTTATAAACAGCTACACAGCTACTGTATGCACAGCTGGGAACGTGTGAGTAAAAGAAATTAAGACAATCGTTTTGGGAGAAATGCTTGCTGATCCAGTTTGATTCAGTTCATATTTATAGTTACTCCAGCTGAGTGTTATATCTCTCGGCTGGCGTGGGAACGCCTCTGTGTGTCCCCCCCGGATGAGCTGGAGGGGGTGGCTGGAGAGGGGGACGTCTGGGCTTCTATGCTTAGGCTGCTGCCCCTGCGACCTGGCCCCGGATGAGCAGAAGAAACTGGATGGATGGATGGATGGATGGATGGATGGATGGATGGATGGATGGATTATAGTTACTCTAGTACTCTGGGATAATTGCTAATTCTCAATTGCCCTTAGGTGCTAATGTGAGCATTAGCTCTGCAACAGACTGCCAACCTGTCCAGGCTGTGCCCTGCCTTTTGCCCTATGACAGCTGGGTGAGGCTTAGATCCTTCATCCTGGACTAAAAAACAAACAAACAAACAAAAACATATTGATGGATTAAGGGAGTTATAGTTACATTTTTACCACTTTAATATCCACATTCAAAATATAAACGAAACACTCATACTGGTCTGAAAAAACAAAATATGCTTTTTATACTTAAACAACAAAACAATCTTGTCTGTTCCTTAAAGTGACTTACTGATGATAAGACATTATATCTTTTATCCAGAAAAATAAAACATCCAAATCCAAAACATCAAAGAACAAAGCCAGGCAATCCAAATACCAGAGAACAGTAGGAATCCAATTCAGGACACTCAGGAAAAACAGAGTTAAGAGACACTCAGCTATGAGGACAATGCGACAAAGGAAGACTGAAACAGTATATATAAATGAGTAATGAGGGGAGTGGAAACAGGTGGTGAAGACAACATAACAAGACATGGGGCAAAGGGAGAAAGAACACAAAGAGAACATCTGCAGAACAGGAAATAAGACACAACTAAACCGGGAAACTTGACAGGAGACACCGAAACGCAAGACCAGAGAGAAGAGACTGGAACAGAATGGGACGCAAAGGGGAACTAAGTACATCTAACCATAAAGTTACAGTAACTCAAACAGGTGACTATAATAATGAGACCGGACAATAAACCATAAAGAACCTATACAAAACACAAGGTTAAAAACCTTCAGTCTAAGGCCCAGGGACCATGACATCATTTAATTCATACTGAGTCTTTTTACAGCCTGACTGATATATCAGCGAGGTGAATATCAATTGACATTAGCTATTTGCTGATATGTCTGTATTGCCATTCATAATGGCCAATGAGCAAAGATTTAAAAAAGTAAAGAAGAGGCAGGATGAGTACCCTTCAGCCACGTTATGGCTGTTGCATAATTGTTTGATCAGAGGACCCCAGGAAACCTTTTGCTGTTTGGAAGGCCACAAACAAGAGCCAGCTGATCCGTGCAGGTGGACAGAGTCTAAATAAGTAATCCTCCATACCTGCCCTCATAAATAGAGGGTGAGCTGGCCAGAACTGTGTGACTGAGATGACCAATATTAAGGATACTATGAAGCTATGAGCCTAAAGCACATAGGGAACATGTGTTCATACTCTGACTTCATTATTTGAAACTTTCCCCTGCAATAATATGAGGTTCCACCACTATATCCTGCTCAAAATAAATTAATATAAATTAAAATAAATAAATAAACAACACTTGTTAATCAGAGTACAGCAACAGGTCAATTAAATGTCTGGGATATTGATCTGGTCAGTCAAGTAGCAGAGCCACTTAATCCGTTTCAGCTGCTTTGGTGTTAATGAAATTAACAACAGCTTCACTAGAGGGGCAACAATGAGACAACCTTCAAAGCAGGAATGGTGTCACAGGTGGAGGCTGCTGGAGTTTTCCCCCCTCCTCATCTTTTCTGACTGCTTTTTCATTAGTTTTGCATTTGGCTAGGGTCAGTGTCACTAATGTTAGCGTGAGGCCAACTTCTCCAGGATGAGACATCAATACGTGCCATTGCCAGAAGGCGAGCACAGCCTCCCAGCACACTCATATCTGCTCCTTTGTGCAAAGAGGAACAGGATGAACAGAGCCCGATAAAATGACCTCCATCAGACCACTGGTGTGAATGTCTCTGACCAAACATCAGACTACATGAGTAGCAATGGGAATTGATAAGAATTAAATGATTCCGATTCGATTATTGATATCACTTATCAATTCAATTCCTTATCAATTCTCTTATCTGTTTCTCACGGGGTTAGTGAATTAAATATACCACAAATGGGTTGGTTTGCATTAACTCTTTTTAATGTAAAGTAGAACAAAACTAAAACTGCTATATAAAAAAGGATTCCTCTTTCAAAATTAAATCTATGAATATTTTAACATTTTAACAAAAAATACAAATGCAAGCTGCGTGAGCAGCAGCCTCTGAGCCAGCCAGACTCTGGCAGTCCTCATCAACTAAATGTTACTGGAGATGGGGACTATTCATACAGTATAGTGGGAGCATTCAGCAAAATGGGGTTGCAACTATTAATTATTCCATTGATTAATCGAGTGATCTGATTAGAGATACTTTTTTCGCAATAACAATTCATCTGCAAGAACCAGTTTTCGATTCCCATCCCTCCATCCCATTCATGAGGGTGGCCCGAAGGCCCGATGTCCTCTGGTGGGCCCAGAGGACATCATCTGGAGAAGTCGCAGAGAACGTTATGCTGCCTGTAACATTGTTCAGCATGACCTGTTTGGTGGTGGGTCAGTGATGATCTGGGGAGGGACGCACAGACCTCTACGAGCTAGGTAAAACTAAGGAAAAGCACAATTTTCCCCCTGTCACATAGTAACAGTGAAGCTTTAACTTTTCCTTTATTTTCTTCCAAATTTCACTGCCAGGCATTTAGCTCTTAACTTGGACTTAATGAGAGGCTTAAGCTTTATGAAAGAAGCGCGGGTTCTAATCTCACACTGGTGAAAATTATGAAAGGTCTTATAACTTATATGGTGTGCTTTGGTTCGGGGATTACGTGGGCCTCTATAAACCAAGAAAACATTTGAATCCATTTCAAAACCCAGTTTACATTTTTTAAAAAAAGAAGAAAAACACATTTTTATAAATGGGGCTGATTTTCTTAATTCCTTAAAAGTTGCCATTTTTGAATACACCGTGCATTATCACTTTTACCTTTTGCTCACCTGGAGCAGAGTACTGGATAGCACAGTGCCAGGGTGGAGGAGCAACATATCCATGCAATGGGATTACACTTATCTGCTATTTAAAAAAGTACCTGTAATCATCTCTGCAACAGTGGAAAAAAATAGCTCAGTAATCATGTAAGTGGTTGACAAAAATAATTATGGCTGGATTAGAGATTTTCTGATCATAGATGGGGATTCTGGCATTACATGAAATGAGAGCGGAGACTGTTTATAGATTATCCAGAATGGCCTATAGTGTTCAATTAACATCAACAGAAGTGTTGCACAGGTGCAAACGATGGCTAGTGGTAGGCTAATATTTCATTATAGCCATCTAATTGATTGTGGAAATTTAACTAATTTGTTATTGTTATGTAATGCACATCAAACACTGTTCATTTCGGAACTAAACAGTTGTTTTTAACCAGTCTTGTTTCCACATCTAACAGAGGAATCGCATGCCTATATCTGCAGTGCATTCAGCACCCATTTGTAGTTATGATGCCGTGTCCGAGACCCCCCTCCTCAAAGACAGAGTGATGGCCGAACACGGTCCCTCCATCCCAAACACATGTCGACTAGTGTTCATTAGTCCCACCATTCAGAGAGGTTCATAAATCACAGCCATCTGGAACGCTCTCACTGCTGCAAAGCAGTACACTCGGTGCACCCACACCTCCCCATCCTGTGTGCCGCTGGCAAACAGCCAATCAGATAGCAGATCCCAGAGTTCCGCGTCATGGCTGGTCCAGGCTGGAAGCAGCACAGCAGACATCCTTTATTAAAACTTTATTTCTCTTAGAAACAGACACTCCCTCTAATGCCTCACTACATCGAATGGGAAAGCTGATTTAGAAACTGCTATAACTCTTGAATTAAGATGCTGAATCTTCAACAAACGTGAGATAATGTAATTGGCAGAAGCTAATAACGTTTTCCTCCAGAACGCGCCATAGAATTGGGGTTAAACTCTCCTATTCAACCACCTTGTTTGACACAGAATTTAATATAAACTACTGCGCTTTTTCAATTAGACTTCACGAGGGTGCTGCTCAGGCCCTCAGGCCACCCCCATGAAGACGTAGATCATCTGAGATGTAAAGAAAGGATCCACTCACACTTGATCTTTAAAATGAAACCGTTTCTGACTGTTTAATTCAGTCTTTTTTTGGGGGGGGGGTGTTTGTTTGTTTGCCAACATGCTCTGTAGTACAGGTGACAATGTGACGCTTCTGTCTCAGCTATAGAGAACCTTTTTAATCTTCACACAAGATTCAGCAAAAACAGGCGCCAAAGCTAAGCAACATTGTTCTTTGCATGGTGGAGCTTAAACCTGCATTTGTGGAGGGCGTGGCTAACTGTTCACAATGATTTTTGGAAGGGTTTCTGAGCCCCTGCAGTGTTTTACATGACTGTAATCATCCCTGTTTTTAATGCCGTACCATCCAGTCCAGTATTGATTTTTGTCCTTGTTCCTTGCACACAGAGATTTCTCCAGATTATTTAAATCTTTTGATGATATTATGTACTGTAGATGATGAGATAGTCCGTCAGAAATTGCTCCACAACTTGTAGATACATTTCTTTCTTGTTTTCTTTTTGGTGAAGCTCTGCCCATTTTCACCTCTGAGAATCTCTGCCTCTCTAAGATGCTGTTTTCCCAACTGACCTGTTCATAGTTAACCAGCGTTCCTCCAGCTGTTTCCAACCTTTCGTTGCCCTCTTCCCAACTTTTTTGAGACATGTAGCAGCCATCAAATAAAAAATGGTTTTTTTTGTTTGTTTTTTGTAAATAGTACATTTTCTGTAGTGAATAAAATATGAGTTTGTGAGATTTGCAAATGATTTTACAAAGTGTCTCAACATTTTTGGAGTCAGGGTTGTAGCATAAAATGGAGAAGCTGGTGTAGAAGTGGGTTTCAAAGTGGCTTGCAGAGGCAGGCTAAGCTGAAGAAGTGTAACTGATGCTGATGGAGGCTAACATTCAGATCAGCTGATCTCTGCTAGAATTAATCCACAATCTAATATTTTCATGGAAAAAAAATGAAGGGATATGCTACACTGTCCAAAAGTATCAACTGAAATAACTGCACAGGTATGAGGATAAACCTGCAGCACTGGTGGTCTAAGAAATGGGAAAGCTTTATGGTAATTTTCTTTTAGATGCCATTCTAAAAGTTGGAATTAGAAGTGTTTGTGGGCGTTTTGATTAATGTGTTCATGTATCCAGGTGTGTGTGTGTGTGTGTGTGTGTGTGTGTGTGTCTGTCTGTGCATGGGTGTATGTGAATACATGCATATTCAGGTCAACACCTGTAGCTCCCACTGAGCATGAAATGGCTTATTTGCTTGCACAGATTC
>VUQK01005934.1:4622-22480 GCA_015106715.1 Bujurquina vittata | reverse complement strand
AATCATAGGCTTGGGAAACTTGAATTTCATTGCGTTTTGTTTATATTCTTCAAAAAAACAAATTTCCTTTCTTCTTGAAATGCGTTTGGAATATTAATGTGTGTGAAGTCTTAGTCAAGACAAAATCAGAGTTACACCTTAAAGTAAGTGGGATAAAGTTTTGTCTTCGGTGAGAGATGGGCTATCATTTTATATGGCTTAGTGCTGTGAATCCACCGCTACTCCAAAAAGGTTGATGCTCGATTCTGTGCTAGTAGTAAAAATATTGTAGAGGTAGTAAAAATAGGCAGTAAAAGGTAGTAAATTGAACTGTAGAATTCCTGTATTAACCCTGTAATATCAATCTAGACAATATTAGAAATTATTATAAATTGTTTATAATCATTAATGTACTTTACAAATTTTGCCATCAGCTGCTGGTCTGTTGTAACCCACAATAATGAGATCAACACTGAAAACCAAGTCTTCATCATATAATTAATAAGGAAGCCTGTCTGTGCAGCATCAGTGGGTACCCTTTGTGTTTGCCTGGCACCTTCTGTACATTTTGTGCCTTAAGGAACAGAAAGTGCAACTCACCACAAAAATGCCACCAGCTCCAGCACGTACAGCAGACTGATGCAGACTTCTGACCTGCCTGGCCTACAAAACAGAAAAAAACAGGTAACATATCTACTAATGTCGTGGGACTAAACTAAAACCAAGATGATAACATCACTATAAAATAAACAGGTCACTGACATGAAATGCATGTTTTTTGAGCATTATTTGTTTAATCATTCAATTCGAGACTTGCAGGAATTTAAAAAACCTTTTTAGTTTGAACACATTTTCAGTGGATTCAAATAATATATATTCTTTTACATTCTGGTATCTAAACCTCAAAAATGTCAGGTGGTTCATCCATAAACATAAGAGTTTTATTATGAAATAAAGTAATAATAGTGAAAAGGATATTGTAGTGGATCACGCTGAAATGGACTGTAGCTCTCTTTAGTATAGTTACACATAGCTAATGTAAGCTCAGATCACAACACAAACATCTTTAGGTGAGAGCAAGGTAACAGTACAGGGGAAGAGATAAAAAACTATGATCTAGTAATGCTGTATAATAGATATATTATTGTGAAACCGATCTTTGTGCATAGTGAGTACTTTTACTTTAGGTGGTTTAAGCATATTTGGATATTATTGACTGTGTCTTACTTAATTTGCAATATTACAAATTGCAATGTATATTTATGGATCTAAAACCCACAAAAACTGTTATTAAACACAAAACGATTTCAAGACTCTAATGCAGCGCCATTTTAATGTTAAATCATCAATAAATCGCAATCACTGTTATCGGATATTTTATTTTCTAGCTGTATTATGTGTTGATTCAAAATGCTGTGCTTTGCCACACTTTGCATACAGTAGCAAGCAGCTACATCCGGTGAGCTAAAGAGTAAAGACAAACTTACTTAGTTGTCTTACAGAAACCATAGTGATAGTCAATGGCATGTAAATGGCCCTGATTCTAGCACGCAATTCTTCCTTGCACAGCTCTTTTTCCAGCGATCACCTTTAAAGCAGCAAGCTAAGTTAGCTTGCATGCTAGTGTTACCCAACGTCAATCCGCTGAGCGGCCTCAACTACATGCCCTTGTGAAGAGTCATAACATTTTCTCTCCAAATAATCGTAAACTGCATTCAAACGTTTCCCCAGAACCATAGAAAATATCCCAACTATACCGCCTGCGACACTGCGGAGCGAACAGCAGCAGACAGAAACATCTCGGGGCTTGAATTTGGTCCCGGTGCGTTAGGAAATAAACGGGACAGCAGCAGCAGCTAACATCAGAACAGGCGCGCTCAGGCTCGATTCGCACTGTCTGACGTATCACGTATCACGTATCACGCCTGTTTGCCGCTGCGCCACTGAATCGAGCCCAGATTCAATTTTGCGCTCAGAAATAAATGGTTGCAGGTTCAAACTGAACGTTTACGAGCGTTTTTCCTAGATTAAAAAAACAAGTGCATATTTGCTATCGCAAAAATATATAAAGAATATTTTGAAATTAAAATATGAGTGTACAGTGAAAATACTGATATAAATTTAGTGGGATTACATCAGGGAATGGCCATGAACCCCTTTTTGATTTAAGTGGTGATGGACAGGTTGACAGATGGGGTCAGGCAGGAGTCTCCGTGGATGATGATGTTAGCACTGAGAGTAAGGAGCAGGTGGGAGAAAGCCTGAAGAGGTGGAGATAGGCACTGCAGGGAGGAGCAATGCATCGTTATGAATGAGAGAGAGACAGCTCTAACAGTGAAGCTCAAAGAAGCAGAGGAAGTGAAGGTAGATGAGTATAAATACCTGTAGTCAGCCATCCAACCAAACAAACCAATGGACAGTGCACAAGAGAGGTGAGGAAGACAGTGCAGGCAGGGTGGAGTGGGTGGAGAGGAGTGTCAGAGGTGAGTTGTGAAAGAAGGATGGCAGCAAGAGTGAAAAAGAAGGTTGTGGTGGTAGTGAGGCCTACTATGATGTGTGGTTTGAAGATGGTGGCACTGACAAAAAGACTGACGGTAGAGCTGGAGATGGGAGAGTTGTAGATGCTAAGACTTTTGTGGGGAGTGCAGGATTAGTGAGTACATCAGAGGGCAGTTTGACAAGTCAAAGAGGCATGGCTGATATGGTTTAGACATGTGCTGGGAAGAGATGGTAGAGAAGAGATGGTCGCTATATTGGGGAAAGGATGCTGAAGATAGAGCTGCCAGGTAGTAGGAAAAGAGCAAGCCCACAAGGAAGATTTATGGATGTAGTAAAGGAGGACATGTAGAGGGTTGGTGGAACAGGCTTCATCCAAAAGAGTGATTTACAGTGAACATCTCTATTAGCAAGTAAAAAACAAACAACCAATCCGAGAAAACAAAAACAAACTAATTTTAATTATGTGAAAGGTGAATGTAAAGTGGATCCAGGCGCTGTAGTCTTCCATAGCAAAAACATGTTGAGGATTGGGAAGTTTGCTTGTTCATTCTGACATTTTTTTCTCTCTTTTACCAAGAGCACCCATCGTCCTCCCCCTCAAAACAAATGTTTGCCAGCATTCATCTTGCTGTACACTGCCTCATGGTCCTCCTCCTCCTCCATCTACTTGCTTAGAAACATAATGTGATCAGCAGGCCAGGGATGGCACAGCCAATGAAAAAGTGGGAGTGCTGCACTCTGTGACCTGATTGGCTGTCCTGACTCTAAGCAGACTGAGCTGGAGCCTGCAGATCAGGGATTAGAGGCGGGTCTTTCTGCATGCTGAATTGTGTTGGTTCAGTACAGGCCTTGTAGTGCTCTTATCTCGCCTAGGAGGGTCCAGACAGATCTGCAGGGACTCCAGATTTTCTCCATTTTCTGTCTCACTCTCAGATGATATAGGCCTGTCTGCATCTGTACTTCCACAATGGTTGTTCCTGAGTCTCAGGACAAAATGTACTACCCTCCGAATGACCTGCAGAAGGATGCTCACGTGCCTGACTTTAACTCATACCTGGCACTGTACAGGAAGTCTCTCGAGAATCCAGAAGGTAGGTCAAACTTGCCTGTATTTTTAGTACAGTGCTTGCAGTGCTTCTTTACCATTCACTCTTTGCGCCTGTCTGCATACAGTATCTCTCTGTGCTAGTCTGCCTTATTTGCAGCCTGTAACACTGACAAACATATAACTCTCTTTTTTTTAGCTTTCTGGAAGCAGGTTGCTGATGAGTTCTTTTGGAAGAAGCCTGCAACAGGGCCAATGCTGCAGTACAACTTTGATGTGACAAAGGGGAGCATATATGTGAAGTGCATGGAAGGGGCCAAAACCAACATGTGCTATAATGTCTTGGACAGGCATGTGAGGGAAGGGAGCCTCGGTGAAAAGGTTGCCTATTACTGGTAAGCAGCAGCATGCCCCCAGAGGAAATAATACCTTTGATGGGGGAATACCGCCTGGAGTTATGCAGGGTATTCCAGACAAAAACAACTGTTATGTCCCCTTGTGCTGACCCCAGAGCACCAAAACAAACCACAGTCAGCACACAGCACGACAGCAGTGCCTCAGTCTTTTTCCTGTCAGAATCAGAACATAACAGTTTCCAGATTTTTGTATAATTTAGGTCCAACAGCTATTCTTTTTTTTTTATTTAATTAACCCAAAAGCCAGTTTCTGTTTGAGTAATCAACTGTAAAAACTCTAGTTAGAGCAAATAAATTTTTCTAGCCTCTAATTTTTAAGCCCTTTAAATGATTTAAATCTGCTATTGTTCGCTGCTATCCTCACACCCCTGACAAATTACAATACAGCCTCTATTTTATGATGTTTTACCAGCATAGTACAGTTATTATTTGCTGTGTCAACAGTTTAAGCTTAGCAAACAAGAAGGCTGTTCTGCAGGTTCAGCAGGAAAAGCGTTTGATGAAACTTGGCATACTGGCAAGAGTATTAATGCTGTTTGCACCAAAACAAAGCACTTGTTCAATGTACCTGCTTAAGTGTTTGCTGCGACAATTTTTGCACACTCCACGAGGCCATTATAACTATCAGCTGTGCTGATATACCACTAGTTATCAGTTTCCACATTCATTTCACTCACATGACTGTAGCTCATGTTTTGTCCAAACATAATTTGCATTATTGTTTAAACCAGTAAGACAATGCAAAAAACAGAACAACAAAAAAGTGCAAAAGAGTATCAAAGAGTGAAATTTCAATAAAAATATAAAATTCCTACCCTCGAACAGAAATCAAAGGAACTGGTATCAGAGGTTTTATGCTTTAATGCTGCTATGAAAGTTGAATTTGAGAGACAAATCAAACCAAAAAATAAACACGTATCAATGTAAGAGTACAGTAATCCCCTTCTACAGCATTTTGAATAGATTAGTGTGGATTTAATGTGGGAAATATTGATGATTATCAGGTTTTACATACACGATATAACATTTTTAAAGCTGTGATTTGAAAGTAACAAATGGCTTACGGTTCATATATGATCATCCAGATGCTGAGTGCGCCAGTGGGTTTGTGATTAAAGTTGAGGAAGCACCAACATTAATGAATGTGTTTTGGTATCAGCTGATTAATAATTTAAGAAAAAGGATAATTTTACTCAAATTGCACTGCTGAGTTTTTTTGTTTTTTTTTGTTTTTTTTAATAGAAAGAAAAAGCTTTATTTGTCACATACATTTACATGCAGTGAAATTCAGTCTCTGCATTTGACCCATCACACATGTAGCACACACAGCACAACGTGGAGCAGGGGACAGCTAGAAAGCACCCAGGGAGCAATCAGGGGGCCATACTCAGGGGCCCAGCCAGCCCAGGGACTCAAACCAGAGTCCTCTTGGTGATGAACATTACATTTTAGGTTCAAATATTACTAAAGCAACTCTGCTCTGGATGAGCGCCAGCTGTCAAAGAGCTTTTTTTTTTTTCTTTCTTTTTAGAGAGACCTGAGAGAATCTTGCCACAGTTCAATTTCACCACTTTGCCTAGCTATCGCATCATCATATTTTAGTTACTATTTTTTCTACACATTTTTCTAGAGTCTTTATTATTATTGTTTTAGATCTTTGAGTTTTGACACTGAAACATTTTATTTTTTCAGAGGAATTTCCCAGTCAGTCTTTGCAGTTTTCAGGAATCATATAAATGTTGGAACTAAAGAGGTCCGATGATCGAACCCTAGGGACCGCCATGTGAATTTGGTTTGTTCCCAAAAAAAGTACATCTTGATGACAAATGTGTGGGCTATTTCACAGAGCAGTTACATTTATTATCACATATTGAGCACATTTATCAGTAGCTGCTGCATTTTGCCATCACAATGTTCCATCTCTGCAGTCATTTATTTCACAATTCCCATCCTGGTGATTGCAACAACTGCCAGGTTGTTGCAGTGTTCTGGCTTAGTACCATGCTTTCTGGTGCCTCTTCAAGTGCGCCAGATTGTTTTACAAATAACTATCCTGACAAGCATCCAAACCTAATATAGACTCAGGAACAACAGGAACAGGTTATCTCTACTGCGAACTCAAAGAACTCACAGGACACCATCATACTAAAAGTAAAATACTTGTGTATGCAGTTGCCAACACAGTTAGACCGCTACAGAATCAGAGACGGGATTTGTAACCCATTTATAGATTTGAATGTATTTCATCTTGTGTGCTGTCTTCTCAGGGAGGGAAACTCACCTGACCATCATATGGCCATCACTTATAGCCAGCTGCTGAGCCATGTCTGCCGTTGTGCTAATGTCCTGAAACAACTGGGTGAGAACCTGAACTCATGGTCAGATAATTAAACATGTAAAGAGTGTTTCTTACACACATCCATGTAATAGCTCAAATGAGCAGAATCATAACTGGTAATTTTAGCCAGAGGAAAACAAAAAAGAAAATTATGTATTTTTTTAGTTACCTTATTAACACATTTTTACTTTAAGAATTAATAGTATTTGGAGAGAAGACCATGATTAATCCAGAAGCAGCAATCTCCATTATCCATCCATCCATCCATGCAACCGCTTATCCAATATAATTTTTTTATTAAGGTGTGAAAAAGGGAGACAAGGTGTCTATCTACCTGCCCATGATCCCAGAGCTTGTCTACACCATGCTGGCCTGTGCCAGGATAGGTGCTGTTCACTCCATTGTGGTAAGTAGTATTATGACTTTACAGGATTCAGAGCCTTTTTTCTGTTCAAAAAAAGATGGTGGAAATGCTGCATGTTTGCAAACACTCAGGATGTGCCGTAGTTTACTGGTTCTTGCTGCTCCAATTTCCACAAGAAAACATTGTCTGAACCCAAACTCTTGCTGCTGTCAGTGCAGACAGCCCCGCTCCAATAGTTATCAGCTGTCTCCTGTGTGAACACAGCACCAGCAGCACCTGCACTTAGTATATAGGTCAGACATTCGCTGGCTGTTTCCACTTTGAGAAGGCACTAGAGTCACTGCGATTTTGCAAGCAAGCCAACACTCTTTTAGATATTTAACCTTGCTCTTCAATGTAAAGGTTAGTAGCTCTGCTAAAAATATCTCCAGAATGTGAGTCCAAAGTGGGTTCTTTTTTTTTTTTAAACCCACAACGGCCCATCTTTGGCAGACTTAGGTATAAGTGACCTTGTCTTTGCTTAGTCATTGTATATCATCCAAATCTCAGTTTTTATGTTTAATTAATTTTAGACAGGAATAACACTTGGCGCATAACAATCTTTGGGAGAACGCCAGCCTGTTAGATTCTCCTGTGACTGCTAATATTAATCATGATTTAGCTTGGCATAAAATTCAGTCATAAAGGATTGGTGGATGGAGTCTGGCAGGAGAGCCAATGCCACTCATGGAGTGACATTTTGCTGAGTCCAGAGTCCTCAGTGACCCAATTCATAATGCTGTCATCAACACTGAAACCTTATGCTCCGTGAACTATTAACCCTGTCCAGAAATCAATGCATCTAGCAGGGAATGCAGTGAAAGGCAGTCGTATAAAAGAGCAATTAATGCCTCTCTGGTTTGTTATGTAAGATTAAACAAGAACAATAAATCTGTAAATGATGAAAGGGAGCAGCATACACCATAATATCTAAGAGCCCACAGCTTAATATTTGATTTTTTTTAAAATTGCACACATCTTACATCTTCCAACCTTAAAAAAAAAACAACTTGGAAAGGAGCATGCTGGCTCATAACTCAGCAACATATGCTAGTCTGACTCAAAGGGCTGCGCTGACTCAATTTTAAACTTGTAAATCGTAATTCCTAATAATTATGACTTATTTTTTATGCTACCATGTACCCCACACTAAACCCTGTGGGCCAAAAAAATAAATACTTTTACAATCAGACAGGTTTTGAAGCTGCTATAATCATTACTTTTCATCTAAACTCAGATGACTGCCCCTCCCTGAGCCTGGTTCTGCTGGAGGTTTCTTCCTGTTAAAAGGAAGTTTTTCCTTCCCACTGTCACCAAGTGCTTGCTCAAAGGGGGTTGTTTTGATTGTTGGATTTTCTCTATAATTATTGTAGGGTCTTTACCGTACAATTTAAAGCACCTTGAGGCTATTGTTTGTTGTGATTTGGCGCAATATAAATAAAATTGAGTGTAATTGTATATACTGTGGAAACAACAGAAAGTCATCACTCGACTGTAGTTTTTCAAGCTCTATGAAGCATGTCGGCATTTTCTTCTCTTATCTAAGTGTTTTGGTTTCTTTGTGAGCATTTTCAGTTGTTTTTTTTTGTTTTGTTTTTTTGTTTGTTTTTACAACAAATTACAAATAACTCCTCTCTCAGCACCCATCCTTTGCTACCTGGTTGGTGAACATACACACTCATTGATTAGCTGGTGGGTGGTCAAAGTGGAGCATTTAGAAGAGCAAGAGCCAGTGCCTCCATCTCACCCTTATACCTAGCATCTTCTTTGGTCACACCAACCCTCCTCACGTCTTCTCTCATTACACCCTCTTCTGTGGTTTTCTTCTTTTTCTAATGCCTGGCAGCTCCACATTCAACATCCTTTGTCCAGTATATCCACTATTTGTCCTGTCTTTGTGTCATAGCAGGTCTCACTGCCACCTTGTAAGTTTTCCATTTCAGTCTTGTTGCTATCCGTCTGTCTCAAATCACCTCTGACACTTTCTTTGAATGGTTGACCACAGGTATTCAAACTCATCTACCTTCACTACATCTACTCCTCACATTTTTGCCTTTCCACCTGTCTTCCTCTCATTCACACACATGTATTCTGTCTTTCTATCTTGCTTCTACTGACTTTTATTCCTTTCTCTCCAGAGCATACCTCCACCTCTCCAGGCTCTCTTCCACCTGCTCAGTATTTTCACTACAGTAAAAACAGGAATTCAAAATTACCTTCTTTAAACAATGGTGCATATTCTCAGTCAATGTTTTGATGAGTACATAAACAATAGAAGTGATTGTTTCTATTATTTAACTTCCTTTGTTTTTCTCTTTGCATGTTCAGTTTGCAGGGTTCTCCTGTGAGTCTCTATGTGAACGGATTATGGATGCCCAGAGCAGCGTACTAGTGACAGCAGGTAGGTCTTCAGGCAGCTAGCATTTATCCTGTCCTGGGATCCTCAAAGTGTGGCCCAAGGATAAACCATACATTTTATTCATTCACACAAACTTTGACAGCCTTCATGCCAGATTGCTTAAAACATGTGTGCCAACATGGCAGCACCAGAATGAGATGTTTTGTAGTGCCAGAGGCTGTAAAGATGACTCCCTGCTGTTTATTTTTATTTTCTCATCATGTCTCTATCTCTACTTGTTCCTCCCTCTGTCTCTTATTAGATGGTGTTTACAGAGGAGATAAGTTGATCAACCTGAAGCAGATTGCAGACGAGGCGCTGGAGAAGTGCAGGGAAAGGTAGGTCCTGCTTACAAAGCCAACAGTTTCCCAGATCTCAGAAACCACCCTTATTTCCACTGGCTGCAGCTGGTAATAAGAGTCCACCCCTGGAATATGAGTCATTATACACACACACACAGCAATCAGCTGTTATCCGAGATGTTAAAGAAACACACTGCAGGGCTTTTACGTTTATAGGGTTGCCGAGCAACATGGAGCACCTAGCAGCTTGGGAGGCCCAAGCTTCTCATCTGCTATAGCAACGCGCCTATGGGGGAAGTGAGCTGAGGAGCACATTGGGAAGGGTTATTTTGGGGGGTACCTTTAAGACAAATGGGGGGAAAATATGTTTAAAATCTGTTTCACTTTTTTTAACCAAGTGCTTAATATCTATTATAATTACTATCAACTTCAATTCAAAGTCAAGTCAAAGTCTTTATTCTCAGTACCACATATGTAAGGTGCATATTTATATGCATAGGTCCCCTATCTATGAAGTCAAATAAGGTAAACCTTTGTGTCCAAGACTTGTGCTGCATGCAGCAACCAAACAGTAGCAATAGGCTTCTTCTTTGAGGGGGAAAAACATTATTATCTGCATCTGAACATACAGTATATTAAATTATCACTATAAATAACTTGTGCGCATGTGATAAATTTTTTTATGGAACTTCAAGTGCTTTTATATGTGAAAACCAAGACATAACCCAAATCTAATATTTGTAAATCCTTGGAAAGCAGAGCAACACACACACATACACACACTCAGTAGCCATCAAGCAAAGCTTTTACCCTGTGCACAAACTAATTATCTTATTGGTACAAGACTTCTGCTGCACACAGCAAACAATTACAGAAAATAACTGAAGTTTTATTTTTACCTCAAGATAACTGACTATAAATACGTCGTAATCTAGTTAAGTTTTTACCCAAGCATCACAAGCATCAAATATATCAGTGCTCTTCAACTTACACATGGGATAATAATCACAGAAATCCACTGTTGTGCTGGCACTCAATAGTCCTTTATGTAGTACGCAAAGCAAAGGAAGTATACACGGATCGAAGAGCAGCAGCATTTTGAGGTGCAAAAAAAAATCCACTTTATTAACTGCATCAAAATATATTTAATTATAATGATAATAAACTTGTGCACACATGACAAAATATTTCACCTTACGCGACCTCGGGCTCTTGTTCATGAGAACTAAGACGTGACCCAAATCTAGTACCGTATTTGTAAATTTGCGGAAAGCAGAGCAACACATGCACACACTCAGGAGCCATCAAGCAAAACTTTTATGCTTTTACTACCTCTCGCTGCATTTCTTTCCTTTCCCCCTTTATAGAGGGTCACCTGGTGTCATCAAATGCCTCGTCATCAAGCACCATGCACTGAGGACAAAAAATGGAGCTGCATGCAACAAACTACAGGTTTGTCAGCTTCAAAACTCATCTTCTTGAGTTTTGGTTTACAAATGAATTCTTAAAGATTAAAGGTCTAAATTAATTCAATCAAATCAAATATATCAGCTCCATCTGCTCTGTCACAATTCAGTACATAACCTAAAATACTCATTTCGTATGTTATGTTTCTATATTTCTATTTTTGAATTTTTATTTTTGAATAAGTGGGGGGGGGGCTATCTTTCAAAACCAATAAATGGTTCTGTCTGTATTTTTCTAAATATTTAGCCTTCGTCTCCTCAGGGCACACTAAATTAGAGTCGAAAGTGGCATGTTGCACTCCTGCTGGTGCGCTTGGCAAGCAGAATGAGCAGCTGTAATGATCTGGTTTATGAGTTTCATTTGTTTCTCGTTGTTGTGGTGTCTTCAGACCCCCTGGGACTCACAGTGTGATGTTTGGTGGGATGAGGCGATGAGAGACTCCTCTGAGGAGTGTGAGCCAGAGTGGCTGGATGCCGAGGACCCGCTCTTCATCCTCTACACCAGCGGTTCCACCGGCAAACCCAAGGCGAGACAGGGGCTCACACAGACACGGGTTTTATTCCACAAACACAGCAAGAAGCATGAGTGAAATCTTATCTTTTACACAAATCACAGCATCTATTTTCTGCTATGATAAGCCTGTAATGACTTTAACCGGGCCAGCGTTTACATAATCTGCCATGAAATAGTGAGAATTAATGGTTTTATATTGCTGAGAGGCATAAATGTAATCCTTGAAAGTTATCTGTTCTCTGCAAGCTCCACTATTGCATTTGTGTATCGTATTTGTGTGTGTGTGCTGTTTGTATAAAATGCACTATTTATGGCTTTCTCTTTTAAAACATACATTTTTCTATCACTCAAGACATAAAAATAAACTTATGGGAACTTGCTTTTTGTCCCCAAAAGGAATTAATTTCCTCACTATATACTTCCTCACTTATAATGTACAAAACATGACTAGCATGCACACATAAACACACCTGCATAGAGTACATGTGCTTTCTGCCAGCATTGCTGTCTTCTGTCTCTGTGTTGACTGATTTTTCACTTCCCTCTGCACAGGGTGTTCTCCACACAGTTGCTGGCTATCTGCTCTACACATCGCTTTCCTTCAAGTATGTTTTCGATCATCACCACGATGATGTTTACTGGTGCACGGCCGACATCGGCTGGATCACCGGCCACTCCTACATCACCTATGGCCCACTTGCAAACGGCGCTACAAGCGTGCTAGTGAGTCAAATAACCTTTAGAAGATATTTAGGCAAGAATGGAATAAAACCTAACCTCGGTCTGTATGTTTTTTCAGTTCGAGGGTATCCCTGTCCACCCTCATGTTGGCCGGTTCTGGGAGATAATTGAGAAATACAAAGTGACCAAGTTTTACACAGCTCCTACAGCAATCCGTCTGCTGATGAAGTACGGCCACGAGCCACTGCAGAAGTATGTGATTGCATCTGCCGAAAGTCATTGCAGCTCAGTCAGATACATAATTGCAAACAAGGTTAATCCAGAAGCTGTAGGATCATTTGACTTTAAAACCACAGCTTGCCCCTGGCAGGTGGTGGGAGTGATGTGGTGCTTGTGGAGCCTATCCCTGTTCTCATAGGGTGAGAGGGAGGGTACACCCTGTGCAGATCACCATCCTGTCGCAGGGCTAACACAGAGAGACAGACAACCATTCATACTCACATTCACACCTATGGGCAATTTAGAATCACCAGTTAACCTAATCCCAGCAATTGCATGTCTTTGGACTGTGGGAGGAATCCGGAGTACGCGGAGAAAACCCACGCAGACACGAGGAAAACACACAAACTCCACACAGATTGGTGGATTCAAACCCAGACCTCACTGTGAGGCAACAGTGCTAACCACCACACCATCGTGCTGCCCCTACATTATATTTAATAATACATATAAAATTATGTTTCTTCATGTAATATATTTTTGTTATTAATGTGTGTATGTCAGCCTTGCAGCCAGGTATAGATGGGAGTGTCACTCTTCTCATTCAACTATCAGCATTAATAGGCATATATTCAAAAACAACCAACCACCAAACAAACACCAGAAACAAATTTAAGACTAAAACACGTGAAGGGGTGGTGGGAAATATCAGTTCCAGGCTGGATGCACCGTTTTGCTCAGAGCTCAGTACAGGCACAGTGGCAACAAGAGGAAAAAGTAGCATTTGATTTTGCAGTGCAAATTTGGAAGTATTACAAATCAAATTCCTTGGTAAAAATGGGAGTAAATGGAAGATATATCAGGTAGTCTATTTGAAAAGATAAATTTAAAAATCCCTATTTAGACAAACAATAGAAAAGAATTGAGTCAACCTAAACAATGAGAAAAATATGAAGAATGTCTTTAAAATATTGGTTTATAAACATTAAAAAAATGCAAAGATTCTACAATGAAGTCAGATTTCAGCTCACTTTCTTTACACAGAGTAGGATAACAAAGTTATGGTAAGGCTAACAATATAGTGTAGTTAGAGGACTGAAGTTGTAGTTTGGAGGTGAGATAGTTTCCTTATTTGGTGTCAGTAAAGAAGTTGAGACTTTGAGCTACAAAGAGCATGATGAGTACCACACAATGAAGGGAAATCTTTCAATTTGTCAGGTATGACCTCTCCAGCCTGAGGATTCTGGGCACCGTGGGCGAGCCCATCAATCCAGAGGCGTGGCAGTGGTACTATGAGGTGGTCGGTCAGAGCAGATGTCCCATTGTTGACACCTTCTGGCAAACAGAGACGGTAAGAAACGAGCAACTGACCACAGAGGTGTTCCTCTGTCAAGCAGCAGCACCTGGATAACCAACATCTGGATGGTGAATAAGGATAGTTCTGCTTAGGATATGTAGATCTCTAGTCTCTAAGATGATGCTAGGTATGCCCCAATAGAGGCAAAACAGAAGCCATGACTGTGATTTCTGTTTTTTAACACTCATGGGGAACAGCCATCCCAGCCCGCCCACAGGTCCACCCCCAATTGATTATATCCCCTCAGTCGTGTTTGTTGAGGGTCACATCAAGTTTTTGCTGTTATTGTAAGATTTTATCTTTTTGTCCCTCTTTAGGGAGGTCATGTCTTGACTCCTCTACCCGCTGCTACGCCGCTCAAACCAGGCTCTGCTGTGAGTGATAACAGTTCTTTAACACTGACTTCTCTAAATCTAAAACATCCCTGAGCACTGTCGTTAGTGCAAGTCATACTGGTGTGCAGGGGTTTGGCCTGTGCACGTGATACACATCATTACCAAAATCAGGGCAGGAAATGCAGCCCGTTTCTCCTTATTATGATCCAGATAATGATCTGGAAGAAATGCTGCAGCTGCAGGGGAGTTACTAAATGAAAGAATAGCGTTATCTCACATTAAATCCACAACTCATATTACAGACCTTTCCTTTCTTCGGGGTTGAGCCGACCATCCTCAACGAACACGGAGAGGAGCTGGAAGGTGAAGCTGAAGGTTATCTGGTAAGTTTCAATTCAACGCGCCCTCGTTCTACTCTGTCAGAGTGATTGTGTCGAGCTGCTGTCCACCCCGACAACAAATACACATGTGGTTGAAAGGAGAGGAAGAAAAAGATGATGTTTCATTGTTAATGTTGGCTGCTGAATTGATTAATTATCGAAATCCATTACATTTTGCTACATTTTGCTATATTGGTTATGTGGTGTTTTCCGCAATAGTAGCAGTAACACCTGTCTTGCAGGTGTTCAGGAGGCCGTGGCCTGGGATAATGCGCACTGTGTTCAGAAACCACGAGCGCTTCGAAAACACCTACTTCAAGAAGTTCCCAGGCTTTTATGTGACTGGAGACGGTGAGGTCCAAAAATCAGCTTCAGCCTGCTATCACTTGCAGACCGAATGTTACTCAGGATAAGCTAAGAGTTCTTCATAATGAACAGTGATTTCTCACTAAAGCACAAAAAGGCTTCTTTCAGGAAAGCTTTTGAGGGTAATGCAGCTTGTTTTGTCCTCCTTCAGGCTGCAGGCGAGATAAAGACGGCTATTACTGGATCACAGGGAGAATAGACGACATGCTGAATGTGTCAGGTTTGCCGCTGTCCCTCAGAAACTTCAAAGAAAGTTATTACAACTTTGTGTCACTTATGGTTTCATATATTGTTTTGCCCCTCAGGCCACCTGATGAGCACGGCGGAGGTCGAGGCGGCTCTGACGGAGCACGCGGCTGTGGCTGAGGCTGCGGTGGTGAGTCGACCTCACAAGGTGAAGGGAGAGTGCCTCTACTGCTTTGTCACCCTCAAAGACAGCAGGGAGTTCAGTCACACGCTGGTGGATGAGCTCAAGAGACTGGGTGAGGCTGTTGATCAGGGTTAAAAAGAAAATCCACTAAAATTCATTCCTTTTTGTGTCTTTGAGTCTCAGTGGGCTTTTGTATGGCACGTGCTCCGAAATAAAACATCACAATAAATACAAATAAAGTTTAAAATACAACTTCTGCTAGATATATTATTCTATTAGTACAGTCCTGTGAAAAACTAAATACACCTCATGATTTATTGTTCATAGAACCACCTTTAGCAGCAATAACTTGAAGTGATAATTTCCTCTATGACTTTATCAGTCACAGCTTTAGCTGTCAGACAGATGACCTTGAATACGACTCTAGAATACTTTGGTATACACAGAAGTTTATGGTCAGCTCAGTGAATGCAAGGTGCTCAGACCCTGTGGCTGAAAATCAAGGCCAAATTATCACCCCCTGACGGTCCAGACCAGCAAACAGCTTTAATAGAGGTGCTCACACTTGCTTATGATCATTTACTCAAATGCATTTAATTGGCAGCATATGGCTGCTACTTACCACAACTTGCGAAAACCTGCCCACAAGGGAGTTATAAAAGGATTTTCAAATTAGTTTCCCCAAATTTAAGAATAAGGCCTTCATTTTATGCTCACGTTTTTGGAACCAAGAAAACATCTGGGAAAACCAGTGCAGTTACATTTTCTTCTTCTCGTCTTTTTAATCTTGTTTTTTTCTATCTGCCATACTTTTATTATTTGGCTTTCAAATAAAATAATAATGTTTTCAGTTCATTGAGAGAATTACAGAATAATCTATGTTGTGTATAATAGCTTCGTCTATGTTGCACTTCACTGATTCTTTTTCTCTATTCTCTTCTCAGTGAGAGAAAAAATTGGACCAATTGCCACACCAGACTTCATTCAGAATGCCCCAGCGCTCCCTAAAACTCGCTCAGGTAACAGCTCAACACCTCTTTAAACAAGCATCATCCTCCTCTGCTTGCTTCCTGTCTGAAACCTTGTCCTCCTCCACTTCAGGGAAGATCATGAGGCGAATCCTCAGACAGATTGCTCGCAACGACAAGGACCTCGGTGACCTCTCCACCCTGGCCGACCCCAAGGTTGTGGAGGTGCTGTTCAGCCAGAGATGTGAAGCTGCAGCCTGAAGAAGAAGAAGAAGAAGAAAAACATCTCTTTCATCTATGCAATGGTACAGATAAAGACAATCGCAAACTGCTGCTTCTGGATCAGTGTCAGAGATTTCATGGACACGTTTTGGGACTGAATGATGGAAATGGGGGGGGGGTGTACAGCTGACATTAAAATGTTTATATTTTTTTAATGGATGAGAGAAAACAAATATCAAATCAGCAAATCTCAGATGTGCTTTTAAGCAGAAGTATCAATAAGGGGGTGCTGTCGCTTTGTGTTTGGGTCAAAATGTCGCACATACTGTTCACGTGATGCCTCTCATGTCAAATATTATTGGAGAATCGCACCAATCCTCATTCACAGCTTGCTTTTGGCCTATGTACATCGTCAGTCTGTGGCACATGTCTGTGAATAAAGCGTTTAATCCAGCTGCTGTTTTTGTTCTTTGCCTTTAAGCACAGCAGCTGATTGACGCCCTCATGTGGCAGGAATCATCCTTTGCAGCTGCTGCCCGGTGGGTTGCTATAACATCCTTTGTTACTCTCACGCAGAGGCTTTCTACCTTTTGCCGTCTAATGATGCACGGAGCACACACATGCAGCTTTGATGATGTGATCTGTGCAGCGGGGAGCAGCGATTATGGGAGACCAAAGGGAGGAGAGGGCTGTTTTATCTTAAGAGAAGTGGATTCTTTTGAAACTACAGGCATCTGTTGTTCAAAAAAACAAAAAAGGAACATTAATCTGTTTCTTTTTCAAAAAGGAGAGATTAGGTTGCAGCAGGTTGTAGCTCAGAGGGACAGCTCTTTAGTGTTAATGGGTCGTGCACAGTCAGTGGACACTGCCTTTGTCTGTGTGTGTCTCCTCCACGTCGCACACATGCAGCCATGTGTGAGATGTGTGAGAGCGTAGGTGGGGAGGACAAGGACGAGGAAAATGAGACCCAGCGATGGGCAGCGTTACATCACCACCCCCAGCAGCAGGAGAAGTGGTTACCATGACAACCCTTTCACCACCATCACCACCTCCCCACATCTTCAGCTCTCTCTCCAGCTCGCCCTCCTTTCCTTCCTCCTCCTTTGGTCCCGTCAGCGGTCTGCAGATGTTTTGCATCCCAGCGTTCAGCAGAATTGAAAATAAATCAAACAAGTTCAGAAATTTACTGTAGCAGTGATTTCACAAAAAATGTGAGCTTGAGTAAATAAAATTGTTAAAATAGCAACGACTACAACGTTGGTGATGCAGGATTCCCCTGTTGGAGTGGTGAGGGTGATTTGTAATTCCTGAGCTCTCTTGAAACATATCAGGGGTGGAACAATTCTCTAAATTTCAGATTTGGTTCATACTGAGCGTTTTTCATACTGAGCTATGGTTCACACAAGGAAAACCCTGAATCTAATGTAAAGATATCAACAGTCAACCCCCCCCCCCCCACACAAAAATAAAAAAAAAAAAAAAACCAGGGGGAAAAAATTAAAAACCCGGGGCCCTTCCCAACCCAGAAACTTTAAGTCAAATTTGCAATTTTGTCTGCCAAAAAAAAAAAAAAAACCCACACCGTCATTTAAGGTGATTA
>VUQK01005933.1:29398-43706 GCA_015106715.1 Bujurquina vittata | reverse complement strand
CTCCTCCCTCTTCTCTTTTTTTTTTTTTTTTTTTTGTTTTTTTTTTTTTTTTTTTTTTAATGGAGCTACAGGCTGAATTTTTAAGCAGCATATTTTAATTCCAGGCTCTTTTTTTTAAAAAAAAAGTAATGGTGCTACCTGAGACCCTTAACCAGACCTTGTTATTGTGATTTTCATCAGTCTTGGGATTTAAAAAAAAAAAGATAATTTTCATAATCTTCCTAATTATTTCACACAGTAATTTCATTCTATTTCATTCAAATCTTTATTTCAAACATATAAGTAATGTGTTATACATAAGAACCAAATTCATGTGCAATCTGTGAGGGTTTTTTTGACAATTTCCTGTTTGGAAAGGAGTAGGAGGAAGCAACTGCTTATTAACTCCTACCCCTAACTACCTTGTCTTTTATATCTGTTCTTATTATAATACAATATACATATATGCCTATCTAATACACAGTCGATACACGTAATTGAAACTGAACAGGCACAAACAGGTTTCCAGCTGCAGACTCAGTCTGTCCATGTAAGACTGCCAGGCTTTGAGTTTAGAAGTGTATAAAATATCTTCAAACCAAACCATCCATCCATCCTCTTCAACTTATCCCGTCCAGGGTCGCGGGGGACCTGGAGCTGGAGCCCATCCCAGAGGCAGGGTACAGCCTGTATGGGTTTCCAGCCTGTCGCAGGGCCAACACAGAGAGACAGACAACAATTCACACTCTTGGGCAATTTAAAGTGACCAATTTACCTAACCCCAGTAACTGCATGTGTTTGGACTGTTGGAGGAAACCCACGCAGACACGGGGAGAACATGCAAACGCCACACAGAAAGACCCGAAAATTACAAACAACATTCTGAAAATTCTAATAAGTTTTTGTTTGGAGCTTTATTGGATTGGTCCTGCAATAGAATGCTAAATGGACGAGTTCCTATGTGGTACTTTTCTTCTCTAGCTGAGCACTCAGAGCGCTTTATGCTTTCTATCTAACATTCACATCGAAAAGCAACTTGGCGCTTATTATCTTGCCAAAGGATACTTTGACTGGAGCAGCCAGGAATCGAACCACCAACCTTCTGATTATTAGATGACCTGCTCCACCTCCTGAGTCACAGCCACCGCGATATGATAGAACGCCCAACTGAGGCTGACCAATTGGAGAGATACTGACAGCTGACCTCACATCTCATTGTTGTACATGATCAAACAGAGAATATGTTTCATTTCATTTTGACAATTTGAACTGGACTCCTGTTTTAATTTGTAGTGCAACCGCACACCGATGCCTTCATAACAAACCAGCTTCAGAAATATTTGTAAGTGGACACTGGCCCACCCCGGCCATCTTCCCTGAAATAATGATAGAGATTTTACTTGGTAAATGAAGCCCCTCCATGCACATTGGGTGTGTACCTTTCTCTTCATCAGTCTGTGCTTGAAAATCTTCCTCCCTTGCCCGTCGCCTGACCCTGCTCCTTCTGTCCTTCATTCCCACAGCAGGTCACACCTGTCCCTCGGCGTATATGTACCAGCCACTCCAGCTTGCTTTGCCATCAACATTGCTTTGCTGCCGTTGTGTTTCTTGGTCCAGTTAACCTGCCTGTAATCTGTCACCTGTGTTTAGACCTTGTCCTTTTCTCTTACTTACTTTCCTCCCTCCCTTCAGTGGTTATATCTCTTTCTCTGCCCTGACTGACTTCTTCTTGCATTCTGTAAGCCTTTGTTGTAGTCTCTAGAAAAGTCCTAAAACTCTAACCTGGTTGACGTATGGTTGTTGGTTCTGCATATGGGTCAGTTTGAGATCCTGCAACCTCTTTTTTTTTTTTTAAATGAACTAGAAAACTGGAAATCTGTATGTTAAATATCAAGGTTCTCATCAGATGGTTGAAAAAAGTGTAAATACTTCAAAAACGGAGGTTTGTAAAATTAGGCCAACCTCTGCCAGTACATTTGCAACGTACCTTCCAGCCGCAAATTAACAACAAATGTCAAATTCAAAAGCAACTGACAAAGAACATGTTTAATGGCACCCTAACAACCCAAGAGAAGAATGTATTTAGCCCCGCTGGAAAACTCCGTAATGGAAAAAGTTATAGGATTTAACCATCCAGCTACACTAATGTCTGGGAGCAGGCAGCTTTGAAATAATTTCGGTCTGAAACTATTGAGGCTCCATAATGTCTGCAGTGAAAATGAATGTAGTCATCTTTTTAGCATTTTATCATACGCGCTTCGCTGCACTTGGATCAATTACTAATGAAATTTCCATACTCAAAGGGCCTTCTGGGAAAATTTGATGGTTTGCTCTCTTTGTAAGAGTATTTCTTCTCCCATATTTTCACCTCGTTCATCACAACTCACTTCCTTCGCTTTTGCTTGTTTTTACTTATTTCTCTTCTTTATTACCCTCCCTACCTTTTTTTGAATATTTATATACACTTCTGAGCTTCCTTCCTGCCTTTGAGTATTTTTTGGCAATACTTGCATTTTATATAAAATCCATACATATGGTATGCGATTATTTGAAAGGACTTTCAACCAAGCCGTCTTTCATGATTGCTTATATATATATATATATATATATATATACATAGTCCTGCATTTGGCTCCACGCGCTGCCTTCCACACAGCCTACATATTCACGAAACAACTGAAAGTAAAGGGCAAAATCTGTGTCATGTATATAAAATAAATCAGCTGGTGCTCAAAAAGAGGTCACATTAAAACATAATTGATGTTGAAATGGCTACAAATCTCAAACAATTTTGGTGCCAAACTTTTTAACAGGGTTTTCACACAGGTCGCTACAGTTCAAATCACAACATGATTGATTTATTACAGCCACACAATATGGTTAGAGATTGGCATCTAGGCTCTGAGCTCATTTTTGATACAAATAAAAAAATTGGAAGTAACGAGTAAAATATCCCTGGAGTCCACAGGTGGCTGCTGGGGTATTTGAGGGGTTTAAAGAGCAAATCTGCACTGAAAGGGACGTACGAAATGTTGCAGTTTCAGTAGACTGCCAAATTGTGAGGGTGAGTTTGGGACATGTCATGTAAGTGTGCTTGGCTGAATTAGCATGCAGGCGTTGCTCTATTGATGACTTTTGCTTTCAGAAGTGAATGTTTGTGTTTTTGTCCAACTAAACGAAACTAAAATAGTCTTCATTCAACTATTTGTTCTAATCAACATAATAATGATAATATTGACATTCTCTTCATAGCAGCCGTGACTGCCTGTTTTGTGGTTATTGTTGTGTGAGATTGCAAGTCACCAGAGAAACAGTCAAATGTCATTCAGACAGGAGACACCAGTGGCAATAAAGTAACCATGCATATATACCTTTGCATACATACATACATACTCTGGTGTAGATTGCAAAAGCTCACTGATGCACACAAATCCAAACCTCAATTAAGTATAACAAGTATGTCTCTGTTTGCAAAGCAGTTTTCTTGTCAGACAAAACAGCTGAGCTGATGTTATTGCTGTTGTAATTACAATTGAGCTCACAGGGAGCCGCTGGTTAAGCTCTTACAAGTCGAGAGTGAAAGCTGAGGGGAAACACAGACATCAGGACAACAAGAAAGTGTCACACCGCAATGTTGTCACAAAGAGACGCACAGAGAATGTGTGTTGGGGGAAATCACAGTCGTCACAATGCATCATTATTAAACCAAGATGCTGGAAAAAAAAAAGTGCAAGTGAAATCTGCTAAAGAGGAAAAACAATTCAGTGCAGAATTGAAACAGCAGGCAGCACTTGCTTTTATGCAATGCTGCAGCTATTTAAGGCCATTTTGGAGGTGTTACTTTACATGGCAGATGCCTTTTAGTGTGAAGAGAATTTGAATGGAAACTGGATACTCTGCAATATCTCCATGGTTTTGTGTGTCTCCACACAAACTCATCTCTCCAAGAGGAGATGGTTAGAAAAGTACAACACATTTCAATCCAATATCGTCTTATTTTTCAAGCAGGGAAGCAAGGTGTGCATTTTTATCTATTTTTTTATGTTAATGCAGAAAATGATCCTTATAAAGGAGGGACGGAGCAAAGATGACTATATGTGTTTCTTGCTACTATAATGAAAACACATATCCTCTATGTTTTAAGATAAGATGTAAATGGAAGCTCAGATCTACATTAAACAAACAGGTGTCAAAGATCTACTGTATAGGGAGCAGTCAGCTGCTCTATACAAACATAGCAAGTCTAGTATTTATAATGATGTTTTCAATGGTGAATAACTCAGACATTGAAAAACACATTTTGCTGTGTTTCGTTTCATATTTGCATAGGGACTGAATCTTCCTCCGTGCCATATTTCTAGCAAACACACCAAAGTAACAACCTGCCGGTCTGAAAAATTAAGACAGAGTGCACTTCCTATAATTGCTATGCTCCACAACACTGTGATGGCTTCAAAATGGAGCTAAAGATGATCTTCTTTTGATGGAAAAATGTATTTTCATATTTACTTTCAGTCTACAGCGATCATGTTTGGGAAATGAGATGTGCAGCCAGATCCTGCTGAGGGATTCGCCTAATTCTAGCGTTCTACACTGATTGTTTGCACCTGGTTATAGCTGAGAGTCTTCTAATATTTTCAAGTCCTATTGCATGCCCACTACATTCATTGGACACTTCTGATGTTTTCACCTGGGTTGCTGAAATGGTGTTATACAATTTATGTCTCAACTCACTGTTTTAGTTCCATTCACCACATGTACAGCCATTTAAAATAACTAAATGACCATTTGTGACAAGTACAGTATATACTAAAAGTGACATAGTGACATAATAAGCAAATAAATGAGTGGAAATTAGTCAGAAAAGTATATCTCTAAATGATATGCACCCAGCTCAATGGTCTAATTGTACTAATCTCACATGTCACATTCAACTAATAGATTTCCTAATAAAAGCAGCATAATATCTGACATTCATTGCTAATCACCAAGAATCATGAGAACTTGAACACCATAACTATTACTATTATACAACAGAACAAAAAAGACAGTTCTGCTAAAACAAGCTACGACCCTTCATTCGTTCATACTGTATGCCAGTGTTTTATACATATAAATGGACCTAACCTTTCAGTATGTGCTGAGGATCAAACACACTGGGAATGATCCCTTTATTAATCTAAAAAAGCCTTTTCTTTGTCCTATATCTGGCATTGCTGTGGAAAAAAGGCACCTATCAGTTGCTGATATTCTGCTGTAGTAATTGTGTCACTTCTGCAAGGCAGTTCATACTGTTACTGCAGTGACCTTGTGAGAGACGCAGCTGCTTGTGTGTCCTCGGTCACTCTATATGCATGTATGTAATCAAGGATCAGAGCAGGTGATTACCTGTCTGTGATCAATAACACACCCACACATTTCCTTTCTGTTTCAGGCATATAGAACACAAACATTCAGACATGCATGCTGTTCGAGTCAGGTTTTGACTTTAAAAAAATAGCCTAAATCTGCATCCAGGTTATTATTCATGGATCTATTGATAGATCCATCTATAAAAGATTACAGCACCCTCAGTGGTTTTGCATTATGTAGACAGATCACTTGTGTCTCCTCTACGTGGTTATGTCACACATGATCTGCTTTAGCAATTAAAAAAAGGACCCTAAAAAAGGAACTCGAGTGAGCATAACAACCTTCGTCATGTTCCATTTTATTTGATAAATACTTTGTTTGTGTTCCCCTAAGGCCTTCGGCTCAGACCAACTCTCATTAAAGCCTTTTCATGCAGGATGTCAATTATTAATTCTCTCATTTATGGCCATCTATTAGAATGCATGGCTCATAGCACACAGGAGAGACTGTGGCAGGTTTTTTGAATAAATTTCACCCAACAAACGGTTTTCAATAAAAGGAACTTTTGGCCTTTGAAAAAGCCTTTCATAACACTGTCCCTCTTGTAGGATGCTGTTGAAAAATAAGCTTGGATGTAAGATGGCTCCTTTTCTAATTGATGGTAACGTACCGCAGTAACATTTTAATATCCATGTAGATGCTGAAAGCGCCAGCCCCAACACTGAATTAAATCTATTCTTAGACTCAATTGGCTTCTCTCACAGAGTAAATGAGCCCACCCACCGCTTTAATCGCTCTCTAGATCTTGCTCTGACATATGGCATAGAAAGTGAACATTTAACAGTATTCCCTGAAACCGCTGTTTTGTCTGATAACTTCTTAATAACCTTTAAGATTACAGTAATGGATTGCGCAGCAGTGGGGAATAAATTTCATTACAGTAGTGTTTGTTAAAATGCTGTAACTACTTTAAAGCATATAATTCCTCCACTGTTATCTTCAATGGCATGTGCCAACACAATGCTGAGCACCTACTTAAACTCTACTCTTGTGGAGATTAATTATCTCATAAATAGTGTTAAATCCTCACTGTGTATGACTCTGGATACTCCTCTGAAAAAAGTCTCAAAGAGGAAGTGGTTGACTCCCTGATATAACTCACAAATGTGCGCCTTAAAACAGATAACCTGTAAGAGAGGAAATAGTGTCTCACTAATTTAGAGGATCTTCATTTTGCCTGGAAAAAGAGTTTGTTGCTCTATTTTTTTTAAAAAAAGCTTACTCTTCATCACTGATTAAAGAAAAAATAACAACCCAGGTTTCTTTTGAGGACTGCAGACAGGCTGTATGTCTTTAACTAGTAGTGACTTCATGAATTTCTTCACAAATAAAATTTTAACCATTAGAGGGAAAAAATACTCATAACCATCCCACAGACATATCAATATTTTCAGCTACTTTCAATAATACTGATTTTTATTTAAACTTTCTCTACGATTGATCTATCTTTCCTAAAAGACTGCTCAAAGAAGTCCTACCCTTATTTAATGATTATATCTTCAATATGATCACTCTCTCTATTAATGGGCTATGCACCGCAGTCTTTCAAGGTAATTGAACCATTACTTAAAAAAATTAAAAAAAACATCACTGACCCAGCAGTCTTAGCTAATTATAGGCCAATCTCCAACCTTCCCTTTTTCTCAAAAGTTCTCGAAAGAGTAGTTGTAAAACAGCTAACTGAGCATCTGCAGAGGCACGGTTTATTAGAGTTTCAGTCAGTTTTCAGAAATCATCACAGTACAGAAACATGTCAAAATGATCTTACAGCCTCTGACAGTGGACTCATCTCTGTGCTTGTCCTGTTGGACTTCAGTGCAGCTTTGATACCGTTGACCAGAACATTTTTTTACAAAGATTAGAGCATGCCGTAGGTATTAAAGGTACTGCACTCCAGTCGTCTGAATCATATTTATCTAATATGCTCCAGCTTGTTCATGTGAATGGGGAGTCTTCTTCACACACTAAGGTTAATTATGGAGTTCCACAGGGTTCTGTGCTAGGACCGATTCTGTTTACACTAAACATGCTTCCCTTAGGCAGTATTATTAGAAAGCATTGCATACATTTTCATTGTTATGCAGATGATACTCAGCTTTATCTATCCACGAAGCCAGATAACACACCAATTAGTTAAACTGCAGGAATGTCTTAAAGACATAAAGGCCTGGATGACCTCTAATTTCCGCTTCTAAATTCCGATAAAACTGAATTTATTGTACTCGGTCCTGCAAATCTTAGAAACATGGTGTCTAACCAGATAACTACTCTGAATGGCATTACTTTGGCTTCCAGTAACACTGTGAGGAATCTTGTTGTTTTTGACCAAGATATGTCCTTCATTGCAGATATTGAACAAATATGCAGGACTGCTTCAGAAGTAAAAGAGAGGCCAAGGCTATAGCTTTCAGGCCCCTCTTCTACAAAACCGGATCCCAGTTTGGATTTGGGAGACAGACATCCTCTTTATTCTTAAGATTAGGCTTGAAACTTTTCTTTTTGATCAAGCTTATATTTAGGGATAGATCAGGTGAACTTCAACCCTTTCTAAATTATGCTGCAATAGACCTAGGCTGCTGGGCCTTTCCGTGATGCAGTGAGTTTTCTTCTTCACTCACATCTTTTCACTCTGTTTCTATGCACCAGTCTGCCTTCAGTCATTACTTTCTGCATGTCCACAGTGTGTCTTTTGTCCTGTCTCCCTCCCCTCATCCCAACCGGTCTCAGCAGTTGGCTGCCCCTCCCTGAGCCCTAAACAAAAACGTATGCACACAGGAGGGATTACATGTAAAGTGTGTTCAGTACAGGATCTTAATATCCTGACTCCAACCACAAAATTCACATTCAAAAGTAATTGCAACTTAAGTGAATGAGGATGATAGTGCAAACAAATGCCCTTATTGATAGAGCAAGGTTGTAAGAGAGGAGTAGAAGAGGCCAGTACTGAATGGTTTGAAAGAATAAAGATGATTAGGTGCTAGATTTGAAATCAGACGGTGAATGCAGAACTGAGAGGTCCTCCAGAAAAGCAAACAATTTCAACTTCCTTCAAGAATCAAGAGAAAATTTGAGAACGAGAAAGTTAATATGATAATATGGCATCCAAGAGAGATGCATACACACCAGTACCGAGATTGTGTTTTAGAGAGATTGGTGGGAGATAGTGAGGTCTGGAGAAATCCAATTAGCAGACTATCATTTCCAATGAGAGGATTCTTAAATAATGCAGACCTGGTCAGCTGTGGTCAAATAAACCAGCTCTTAGTTTGCACCACTGATGATTACATTTCACCACAAACCATTGATCCTGAAACCATTCCAATCCATTCTCCAAATGGCCACATGGGCAAAGAGTAGCAGTTTATAGCACCCTTGGAAAGAGAACACATGGTTAACTTCTCTTTGCTCCTTACATATTTCTCTCTTTGCCCCAATCAAATATTCATTTCCCTTCTTTCTTCTTTACTATTTTACTTCCACCATCTCTTTTTTACCTTCTTTTTCATCTTCCCTCTTGCTAATAGTAAAAATGAGTGGCGGAAACAAAACAGCCATTTGCCATTAAAATATCCATTAAGAACAAATTGCAGACAAAACAATAAACTGCTCAGTGCTGATGTATTCAGCCAACATCTTGCACTTATCTACCCCAGAGAAAGCTGACATTTGGACATTGTTATGAATTTGTTATTTAAATTTAATGAAAAAAATCTTGATCTGTTCAGAATACATGCACCCCTCCTTTCAGGGTTAAACAATCCAGTGATTTCATGACTTTAAAAACACTAATGTATGGTGTTACAAAAATGATAGAAAAACAGTTAAATGTGACTGTTATCCACCTATCTTAACTAAGCATTAGTATTTAGAGTTTATGTATCCATCATACTAATTTATATCGCCATACACCTGCAAGAAACACATAGGGGTTTATTCCTCTATTTTCTGTGATGGTTCTGTCACTTTCTCTCATGTCCGCATTATATTTAGACTTTCTTTTCTATTCCATGAATAAACAGTGCATCTGTTACTATTTCTTTGGAATAGAACTCATTCAGGGTTGGCAGAAGGTGTTGGGTGACACCATGTACCCAGCACTGGGATTTCCATACAGGCACACACATACAAATGAGTTTGCACATGTACTATTAATTTTGGGGGCTGAAAGACTTAGAAGTGCGATGTAATACAAACTTGTTTTCACACACAGAGACACACAAATATCCTGAGACCGTTGGCTGGCTATGAAAGCCCCTCTCTTGGCATCATCTGTATCTATCCTGTACAACTTGACTGATTTTGGACAGTGTTTCTTTTCTATGTATATATCTGTGTGTTCATGACTGATTTCAGCCCATTTGTTGGACAATGCATATTATTATTTAATTTATGCACGTTTTATTCCTTGTGTACTATCATAAAAATGTGTTTAAAATTTTTTTTTTTAAATCACTGAAACATTTAAGGCATGTTGCTGGAAATACTGCCAACTGATAGATGCTCTACTTTACACGTTGCCATGTTGGCAAGTGCATTCCCAACTTGCACCAATACCAGGGTGCCATAATTTATTTATGGCATCACCCCCACATTCCGAGATACCAAGCCTCAATAATAACAACTTGTACGCTGAATACCAGAGCAGCTGATCTGAAGGATAAGATCAGGGCTAAGATGGAAACTGGGACTCAAAGCCAACTATCAAGACTACGTTCAGTACCCTCTGTATGTCTACTAGATGCAAATGCAGCCCTACTGACAATCCATACTTCGACATCACTGGAATCAGTTGATCCATGGCAGCAGCGATCCTTGAGAGATGAACACACACAAGGAGCAATACCCTCCATGGAAAAGACTACTGGAGGCAAAGATCAAGCTGCACGGAGGGAAGTTAGCCAGCTATCAGATGAAGAAAGGACTGCCTAAGAAGTACAACAGGCTGTCCATAGCTGAGGTCTTAGAGATTGCCAACACAAAGACTCACAGCCCTGGCTAACTGCTTGAAGAGGTATACCAGAGAAATAGAAGCCAGAAGGATAAACCAGATGATCTCTAAATGGCAAGGGAACAATATGAGAACATCACCCCCACCAAGGCTGGGGATGGAGCAACACTGGAAGAGCATATGGGAGAAGGATGCATCCCACAATGCCAATGCTCAGGGGCTAGTGGATCTAAGAGCAGACCACATCAAGCTCTCTGAACAGGATCCAGTAACCATCGGAGTGGCACACATCCAAGAAAGAGTCTCAATTACAAAGAGCTGGACAGCAAGGTAGATGCACACCTACTGGCTAAAGAAGATAACTGCACTTCATCTACTGAGACACGTTACTGCCCGCTAGTCGGATGGGACCGGTTCCTTCAGGTGATCCTTGGGGATCGGGACTGTCTAGGCTTGAGTCAGCCATTCTAAATGTGCCTTAGCCTTTAGCAGATTCACTGAGTGTTTCTTCCTATTCGCCTCTTTTTTACTTTGTGTATGCCCCGCTCTGCAGCATTGTATCATTAGTTATTACTAATCTCTGGCTCTCTTCCCCATGATGTCTTTTGTCCTCTCTCTCTCCTCAGCCCCAACCGGTCGCGGCAGATGACCGCGACCCATTTTTTCACAAATGGTTGTAGAAGCAGTCTGCATGCCTATGTGCTTGGTTTATGCACCTGTTGCCATGGAAGTGATTAGAACACCTAAATTCAATGATTTTGATGGGTGAGTGAATACTTTTGACAATATGTACTCATTGATTTTAATGAATGGGTAAGTGTGTCGAAACCTTTGACTGGTACTGTACATATAAAATCTTTTTCTGGATTTATTGTTTGGAATCACATTTAAAATTTTCATTGAACATATTCTGTTGTTTTACTTAAGCCCACTTGTGGTATTTTGAGTGTCTCTCTTCTTTCAGCCACTTGTCTTCTGTACCTTTATACTTCGTTTCCAACTCTTTCCCCCACCATCCAATTCTCCTCTGTCAGTAACTCTCCACTAACTTTGTGATTTTTCCTAAAATGCCTGTTGCAAGATTTTCAATATGTCAAAGGAGCCAATTCAAAAATCAAAACCTTCCACTCCGATAACACTGCAGTCAGGTCTTTGACTTGTTTGTGTGTCCAAATAACCTCTTACGCAGGGAATAAGAGAACAGCCCTAAGTGTGCGCCGGGCCCCTGCTACTCTGACTCACCCTCAAGCTACTGTTGATAGAAAGTTTTCTTGTTTTCATTTGTGATTCACAAGTCCCCTGAAAGTCAATTTTATTCATAGAACAAACTCCGCTTGTCACAAAGTGATTCAGACGCACAGAAACAGATAAGACCAGCATTAATAAAACAAGTGAGAGAATAGCTACATCACAAGTTCAGGGAAAGGACTTCCTTTTAATTCTTTTTATGCTTTAATTACACCGCTTTAGGCAATTTCCTGAAAATCTAGCTTTTTACATTATTTATACAGGGAATGTTGGCAAACCATTTTAAGAATTTTTTTTTTTTTTTAATAGACTGCTTAAAATAGTTATTCACATATTTTTGAATCACTGTAAAGTAAATTACCTATTAGCATTTTTTATCCTGTAATTACACTACAGCAAGTGTTATTGTTCTCAGAGATTAAATTCTTTGGTTAATCCATTTTTAGTCATGTCATATTCAGTAATGAAAAATGGATCACCAAATTACAGATTAGTTCACTTACAAATCACTTCAAATAGAGTCCCGATAAGGTCCTTCCATATAAGCAGCCAAAACGATGCACAGATCGGTGAACTAATTGATTTCTCACGTCAAATCAAATTTGTATAGGCTACCAGCAATCCCTTCAATCTGACGCCATCATTATTTTTAACTTGAAGAGATCCAGTGTATCTCTTTTACTTCAGGGAAAATTATATATGAGCTATGAAACAACACGCTCTTTTATCTCAGCCAGATTCATCTTCTGGGTGTTCTGAGACTGAGGAAAAATAACATTTGTCATAGTTCAGACAGTTCTGTTTACAGCTGATGAGTAGCTCTGTGTGTAGTTTTTTTTAACAGTGAGGAGCAAATATTAAAGTATAGCATGGTGGTGTTTAAAGCATCAAATATAAACTGTATAACTTCAACTCAGATGACTCACCTTGGTAATGCAAAGCTATAAACATAGGCAGGTTTGCTTTCTGGATGACATAGACTCGTTCCATTAATTAATTAATTAATTTATTTATTTATTTATTATTTGAAAATAATAATATTGGTACAAAATCTAACTCTAAGAAGAACTTGGCAGGATGGCTTACCCTTGCAAAAGTGTATCTGAGCAAACCACAAGATCTGTGGGACAATTGGTCCTTGGATGAACAAGACCAAAGTGGAGATTTTTTGGCTAGTTTGGCTATAATCCACAGTGTCATGTTTGGTGAATACCAAACACAGCATATCAGTACAAACACCTCATAGAGCTGTCAAACTCGGTGGTGAATGGGTAATGATGATGGTTGTGCCTTGCAGCCACAGGACTAAATATTATTGGTGGTAAACTTGGTTCATTTTAGGTAATCCGAGTCACTCAGTAATATGATCTGGTTCACTTGAGTGACCCTCCTGCCCCGCCCCCTACTATAAGATGAATTAGGTTACATATTTTATTTGTAAATTTCACACAGTAAAAGACAAGATTTAAACACAAATAACAAATTAAACAAAACTGGAAAACTGTAATTGCGAGATGTTAGATGTTAGATTCAACTCACTCTCATTGTGCACACAAGGCACACAACGAAACGAGAGTTCCAGATAACCACAATAAAATGAATAAACAACAATAGTGGGAGGTGCTGCAGGAGTATGGGGGTGTCTGGACCATTTTGTCAGGCCATTTGGTCCCTGTACCTCCACAGTGAGGGCTTGGTCTGTATTGACGGCAATAAGTTGGACTTGTTTCCTGTAGGTGTTGGACTCTGGCTGGGCTGCCCTTTGTCACCCATTCTCTTCCTAATTTTTATGGACGGATTTTCTAGTCATAGCCAAGTGACGTAAGGCTTCCACCTTGGTGGCCTCAGAATCTCATCTCTGCTTTATGCAGATGATGCAGTCCTGTTGGCTTCATCAGGTGGTGGCCTCCAGCTCACAGTGGAATGAGAATCAGCACCTCTAAGTCTGAGGCAAGGATGAGTAGGATGAGAATCAGCACCTCTAAGTCTGAGGCAATGGTCCTCAGCCGGAAAAGGGTGGACTGCCCTCTTTGGCTCAGGGACGAGTTGATGCCCCAGGTGGAGGAGTTTAAGTATCTTGGGGTCTTATTCATGAGTGATGGGAGAAGGGAGCAGGAGATTGACCGACAGATTGGGGCTGCGTCTGCAGTTATGTGGATACTGCACCGGACTGTAATAGTGAAGAGGGAGCTGTGCATGAAAGCAAAGCTGCCGATTTACCAGTCAATCCATGTCCCTACCCCACCTTTGGTCATGAGCTTTGGGTAGTGAGCAAAAGAATGAGAGTGCGAATACAAGCAGCAGAAATGAGCTTCTTCCTTAGAGATGGGGTGCGGAGTGCAGCCACTCGGGAGGGGCTCCAAAGGGACCCAAAGGGAGACAGTTGAGGTGGTTCAGACATCTGACTAGAATGCCTCCTGGGTGCCTGCTGGGTGAGGTGTTATGGGCATGAGAGGAGGCCTTAGGGCAGTTTCAGGACACGCTGGAGAGATTATATCTCTCGGCTGGCCTGGGAATGCCTTGGGGTCCCCCTGGATGAGCTAGTGGAGGTGGCTGGGGAGAGGGATATGGGCTTCCCTGCTTAGGCTGCTGCCCTCATGACCCAGCCCCGGAAAAGCAGAAGAAAATGGATGGATGGATGGATGGATGGATGGATGGATGGATGGATGGATGGATGGATGGATGGATGGATGGATGCAAATAATAATAAACATTAAATGC
>VUQK01005933.1:1056-13329 GCA_015106715.1 Bujurquina vittata | reverse complement strand
ACATGGAAATGAGCTCCATCACTTAAGTCTTCCTTGTGTAACAACGTCTTTCTCTTGATGCAACAGTCGTCCCACATTCAAACAACAACAGTAGCTGTGGTTAAAAAGCTTGTTTTTAATTGATTTATTTCTCCACAGGTGTTCTAAATGCTCTTTTCGTCGTGTATTTGTTTCTGTTTTCGGTGAGGAAATAATATTGTAATTTGAACACCCACACATCCACACCCTCTTGGAAAGCTTCAGGGAATTAACTTCTTGTGGTAGCTTTACCACAATTAAATGCAGTGAACGTTGTACTTGTATAATTGTTATCGGGCTATTACAAGTTGTTTCTCAATTAGGTTAATAGCTTTTAAGATAATGAGCAGCTGTAGAATCTAAAGGCTACAGTTCTTTATTGTGTTTTGTATCTCCACACATCTAAATGAGATCATTAACCGGAACAGGCTTCAAAGTTAGTTCAGTCGGCAGCAAGATCTGTTACAGTTGGTGGCGTGGTGATTCTTGCGATGCTCTGGAATCAATGTGTGCAAGCACGACACTCACTGTCCTTGAGCTCACATGATCCTGAGATACATGATATTAAATAGATATTAACAATTATTGAAAACATTCTAAATGTATTCATTTAAAATGCTAGAAGGAGGCGTAGGCGGCTGCGTAGGCGAGCGGGTCTGTGATAGCGGGCAGCAGTATACTAACTAGAAGAGTGTTACAGGCACTGCCTAATGATACACTGTAGAGATACAAAGTTCAGGAAATGACATCTATGGCCTGTAAACTACAACTGCACTTCCTTGTTATTGGTTAGACGTGTATGTTTACATACGTACTGCCAAATATTATGTACATGACAGGATTTTCACATTGTTTTATTAGCATTTTTGCAATATAGAATTCTGTTCCACTACTGCATAGGCATCAAACTCAGTGTATATAATTATATGCTGCCTGCAAGATGACTTCATATGGCCCATATTATTAATGGCCCACCGGTAAACAGTGCTCCCACCACTCATATCACAGAGCCCACTATGCACTGCAGCAGCTGCTGCGCAGGTCAAAATCTGTGCCCCAACCCATTTTCCGCGCAGCCAATGACACATTGATCAGTGTATAAAAACATCGGTCAGCAGTTTTTACAGTGACATTTAAGCTAGCCTGACCCCCCAAAAGGACACAAACTTCAATACAATAGCAGTAAATTTAGATCAGAGTAATGAGTAATATCACAAGCTAACCCCCTCCTATTACCAATTGTAATTCACTGTTTCTAATTAATTAAATCTGTTTATATAAATATGTAACTATGCATACTAATGCATAATTTAACACTAAATTTCTGTTATTGCTGCGGCCCCCCTGCAGTACCTTCACGGCCCACACTTTGGGAATCACTCTCTAATCCTTTTTGATGTTAGTCTCAGGTAGAGTTGCTGGGCTGGCTAACCACATGTGGCTATCCCAACTGGGCTTTCATCAAATCAGCGAAGATGTGCAGGAAAGAAGGTCGGACACCAACGAGGGAGAAAGAGAATGACAAACGGAACAACGCTGGCCTTCATTGTGTAAATGTAGCAGGTTTGTCAGAGAAACTCCGGAGAATTTTTTCCAAGCATGACATTCCGGTGTACTTCAGACCCAGCCACACCCTAAGATAAAAACGCGATTAATCCCAAGTACAGAACTTGCAAACACAAAGTAATCAGCATAGTGTATGCTGTGCAGTGCAGTGAGGAGGGCTCGGACCTCTACGGAGAAACCAAACAGCGCAGCACAACATAGACGAGCCACCTCGATAGGACAAGAGTCGAGACTCTTTTGAGGGTGGCAATAATCCCATCGGACTGGGAAGCCCTTTCCCGGTGCCTCATATACACCTTACTCTAGGTTACCTCAGTAGGTCACATGATAGGATGAGGAAAAGTCTCACAGCGGTTTCGCCCCGCTACACAACGAACATTACAGTTAAGTGTAAAACATGGTTCCACACGCTGTTTAAGCAGTAACCACCAAACATCTAAGGTGTTTGTTTCTGATGATACACAACCGGAAAAACTGAATTAGAGCAGTCTGAACTTTTACTTTGATCTTTATTGCAGTGATTTAAAATGGATGACTCTGACATATAAACAGATACACACACACACATGCATGTACACACATGCAGAAACGATAAGAGTAGGGTATAGACCAAAAGGGAACCTTGTGCGCATGGATGTTAGACTGTGTCAAATCATCAAATTAGCACACTCTCAGTGTGATCGCTCTCTCTTGCTTTTTCTCTCTGCTGTGTGTGTGTGCGTAGTTGTACTCAGCCTACATAATTAATTGTGCACAGTTCAAATGTTAGATTTAAACACTGGATTTCCCCGAGTAGCTTTGTTGGATACGAACTGTAGTTACATTGCCAAGTCCATGGACGTGAAACACTTCAGTTCCCCACAGTGGAATGCGCTAACTCAATTTTACTGTAAGGACTTTTGGATCAAGTTATCTGTCAAGAAATTCAACACTTTAGCACGTTTTCATATTCACTGGCAAGCTGATTTGGTTAAGCATCTATACCCCAGCAGAATTTGATTCAAAATTCCTGAGAATTCTGAAAGAAAAGGAAAATCTGATGAGCATTCTAAACACCAAAACTTAGCTTAAAAACACCTTAAAGGCCCAATTATAAAATCTTTTTCATTTACAGATCATAAATAGCTCTTTCAATGCATGGGCTGTTTAAGATTTCTATGCTTATTTTTTTGCCATCTCCTTCTCATCCTCTCTTTCTTCTCCTCTCTCATCCCTCCTCGCCTCCTCCTCTTCCTCCTCATGTAAACCTAAAAGCTTCTCCTGAACTGAAGTTAGGGCTCTAATGTAAAAAAAGACGCATACGCATGCTTATTTATTCTTTATATATTCCCAGTTAATTAATATCAACCAGTGTGACACTCAACCCTCCTCTCTACAACCAGCTGACGATGAGCTGGCTTTAGCAACAACAGCTGGTGATATTATGGCAGTAAACATTTTGATTCTTACATCATATCAGAGTTTATTCACTTATTGCCACATTAGATGCACCTCAAAGAAAATTTCAGGTACACCGGCTAAGAGCAGCCAACACCAGTAACGGCAATTGTTTTAATGGCACTTACTGGCAGAAAAGTTTGAGATTTGCTCAACCACTCTCAGTGTAACCGGCACTGCTCAGAAGCAAGCCTCATGGACTCCTCCTATCAAGTTTTACAGCCTCCTCAGGAGGAAATAGTTTTGCATGGTTTACAAATGGTGTGTTGTAGAAGATGTCATCAGTGGACTAGCAGGCTACATGGATTACAGATCAACACGTGTGTTTGAGCGTGTTTGAGGTGATTCGAAGCTAGAGATGTAAAAAAAAAAACAGTATGGATACATGTCACAGTACTTAATTGACACGCACCTTATTTTAATCCTGTTTTATTGTAAATGTTGATCCATCCATCCATTTTCTTCCGCTTATCTGGGCCCGGGTCACAGCAGAGAATCCAAGACCTCTATCTCCCCAGCCACCTCATCCAGGGGTGGAGCAGTAGTGGCTCTACTCTGAGCCCCTCCCAAATGACTGCACTCCTCACCCTATCTCTAAGGAGAGGCCAGCCACCCATTTCCGCCACTTGTATTTGCAATATTGTTCTTCCAGTCACTCCTCCACCTGGGGAAACTCATCCCTGAGAAGAAGTGGGAACTCCACCCTTTTCCAGCTGAGGACCATGGTCTCAGACTTAGAGGGGCTAATTCTGCTGCTTCATACTCTGCTGCAAACCCTTCCTGGAGGCCGCCACCTGATGAAGACAACAGGACCGCATCATCTGCAAAAAGAAGAGATGAGATTCTGAGTCCACGAAGGCGGAAGCCTTCTCTCACTTGGCTACACCTAGAAGTTTTGCCCATAAAATTTATGAACAGAATGAGTGAGAAAGGGCTGACCCAGCAGAAACCAACACCCACAGTCTGAATTATTACCGGCAATATTGACCAAGAATGACACCACATCCTCCCAACAGCACCTCCCACCCCGAGGGTCGCAGTTGGGGCTGAGGAGTGTGATCCCTCGATAGTTGGAGCCATCCCTCCAGTCCCCCTTCTTAAAGATGCAGACCACCACCTCAGTCTGCCCCAGATCTCCACGTGACATTGCAGAGATGTGTCAACCAAGACAGCCCAACAATATCCAAAGCCTTCAGGAAATCCGGGCAAGTCTTGTCCATCCCATCCAAGTTGTTTAACCATCTCAGTGACCTCACCACCAATGATATGCAAGTCATCCCTCTTATCCCCAGACTTTGCTTTCACTACAGAGGGGATATCAGCGGGATCAAGGAGGTCCTTGAAGTAGTCCTTCCACCACCTCGTAGCCTCCGTTTAACTCATCAGCAACCCACCCGCACGATATTCCGTGTGAGTAGAGCACTGCCTTCCTCTCCTGAGTTGCCTGATGGTTTCCCAGAATCACTCTGTGGCTGTCTGGAAGTCTTTTTCCATGGCCTCACAGGACTCTACCTGAGTTTTTGCTTCAGCCACTGTCCAAACCACTTTTCCGCTTGGCCTGTCGATCCCCATCAGCTGCCCAGGAGTCCCACTGGCTAACCAATCCCGACAGGATTCCTTCTTCAGCTTGATGTTCCCTTCACTTCCAGTGTCCACCATCCATAGAAGTACAGGAGGTTAATACATTTTTGTTTCCTTTCTTCTGTCCTTTTTTTGCCACAAAGAAAGTTATTTGCAAGAAGCAAGGCAAAAGAACATTCTAACTAGGGTGAATACATTTAAAGATACATATCGGATCTGATATGGAAAAGAAATCCATACACTTAGACTGACAGACTCTTCAGAAATGATCTTGAAGAATAAAAGAAAGCCGAGCCTAAGTGCAGGTAGCAGCTACACATGATGCAATGTCTAATTTCAAGCCTTTCCAACACAGAACTTGTTGATATCAAAGGAAGTCAGAGCCCTCTTCAAACATGAAGAAATGGCTTAAAGAATTTTTCAAGAATTTCAAAACAAATTCATCTATATTGGAAAATATGAATGCTTTCACCTTAAAGACACTTTCTTTTCACTTTGAAAATCAAAATCCTTAGCTTTGATACAGCTTCTTTTCATCAATTTCTGATGTTTGGTGCTTTTCAGTTATTTTATGATAGAAAGTATTTCTGTTTTTGTAAACTAACCTCTTTGTGCAGTTCAGCCGGCTCTCTTTTGGATTATCTTAGGCGAGGGCAAAATGACCGCGGCCCTCTTGTCGTTTGAGTTTTCCTGTGATGCGCAGAGAAGCCACTGAGAAACAAAGGTTTCGATGGAGAACAATTTCTACAAACGTGGCTTTGGTTTGCAATGCAACAACATTCTTACCGTGACTTAAAGACACGCGATTCAGTCTTTATGACTTTTGAGGATTCACATGTTCCTCTGAGATCGCTCTAAAACCCTTTATGCACTGACCAGTGCACTTCAAAGGCAGAAATGGAAAATTACAACTTAACTAAAATAACCAAACCAGCTACCCTCCTCTTGTTATTTTTATTAATTCATTAATTTTGCTTGTCTTTTTTAAATGTGTCCTTGTGATGGAATTTTGCTGGCAGGAGTCTTCCAGTCTAAACAACCACTGCGCTGTGTTGGCTGTTTACTATATTAGTCCTTAGCTCTTATGTTTATAGTAACATAAATGCAGAGCTGACTGGATTAAAAGATATTGTCAGTTGGAAGCAGGAAGCTTAACGTGCTCTCATGTTCCCCATGTGCCTGTGAAAACTGTGTACTAACACATATTTCCAATGGAATCGCCAAGATTCCCGAGTGCTATTAATTGTCCAGTTTAGAAATGGGAAAACAAAACAGCCTTTTCTTTTTTTTTGTGTATCTTTTAGGAAACTTCCTACAACTGGCAATGTGACTGCTGGAATGCAAGCAGAGTGAAGCGCCTACAGTACTTTACCAAAGTCGCTGCTGCTGCCGTCGCCGTTTGGCGCAAGCAAACAACTCCTTCATTTTGATTTGTTACTGCATGAAAACTGTTCTGTTCTCACGCATTAACTCAGTCTTTTACTCTCCTGTTTACAAATTTAAAACTTCAAATTTTACTGACAATATTACTGCAGTAATTTCCAGATATGCAACTGTAATTACTAAAGCTTATGAGATGGGTTTTAATATCAAGTAATTATTGTCTATTTGTCTGCTGGGGCACAAAGACAGCTTCTTATTGAAGCTGCAGCACTTCAAAACCTGTTTACTGGTCAGATATGATAGGATGTATAATTATCAGACAATTTGCCCCATGGAGAGGAAACGTCTCACCCAGCCAAATCAATAACGGATTATGTGTTACATGATGAAAAACAGTGCTTAAATCGCACTGATTTTAAACATTAGAATGTGTTTTCTTATCAGGAGATTTAGAAAATAGGATTTTCATCACTGTTTCTATGGCTCTAGAGGGAACTGTGAAAATTACTCCAGTGATGTCAGTCTGTGTTATGAGATGCTGTGGGGACTGAGGCTATAAGTTTGAGGAGTTTCAGGAGTGTAAATGAGACAATATAACAGAGCATGGAGTAAGGAAGCCTAGAAACATTGTAAATGTGTATTAATTTAGTTTACTCTGAAAGTGCTTGAACTCTTTATGCCTATTGGCTCCCTTGGAACACAAGGCTGCCTGGAGACCCTGTCGGTCCCAATCCCGGATAAAAATGAGGAGGGTTGGATGTGGGGCTAGCAACTCCACACCATAATCCACTTGCTATAGAAACTGCAAAAAAAGAAAAAAAAATTAAGTATCAGTCGGTGAAAACAATTTCACCAGCTGATACTTCCTAATTTGTTGTTTGTGTCCTGAGCCCCTCTGAAAATGCACGGTATTTAATTTTTCCGTTACAACTCCACTTCACATTCATGTATATTGCATGTGGACAAATGTAAACGACTATGTACTTTGAATTTCTGTGGATGGAATAAAATGTGCAAACGAGGTTGTTTGAGAGTACTTTGGCTGCTTTTAGAGACTAAAATATTTTAGAAAGTATTTATAAAACTGCCAAAAAAAACAAAACAAACAATCACTCTGAAATGCGTCCGTTCTTGTTCAGGCCAGAGTAGTGTGCAGTTTTTCCACGAGACGATGACAATGCTGCATTTCTAACAGCGTCTTTATTGCTGTTGTGTCTTCAGCATCTGGCTACTACGAAAGGCTTTTCGGTCCATTTGGAGGAGCTATTTGCTCCCTATTCCCACAAAGTGCTTAAATACAATGTGACTGTGTGTGTGTGTGTGTGTGTGGGTGCAAAGATAGTGATGTGGAAATATGATTCCTTTCATGCTTTGGTTGAACTATGCATTAATGAGATATGAACAAATGTGCTGTGTATCTTAGAATGAGCAGATATACATGAGCTTGTAGATGCTTGTTTACATGCAGAATGATTGTTGAATGAATATGAATATAGCTCTGCATGGCTCTTTGTTTGCTCGCTAATGTTTCTGTGTATTCAAGAGGTGCTGAAACTGGCTATTAGTGTGCATGTGTCTGTAAGATACTGTCATAGTAGATGTTGACACATAACTCTAGCAAACAGGTTTTTTTTCTATTTGAGATTAAAGAAAAGAAAGCTGAAAGAAGTGACTCAGAGAGAACTAATAAGCCTTCACAGCAGAGAGAAGCAATGGAAGACGGGGGGGCTACAAACAAAAGGGGGAAGAGATAGAAAAGTAAGCTGGAAGGATATTAGCAGAGGTGTTTGTTGCTAGTTGAAGCTATTTATCTGACTGAAGCTAAATGTAATCTGCGCCTCCCCGCCCCCTTCCCCTTGTCTCCGTTATCAGTGTTTGATGCAATTAATTCTACCGCAGGGCCAGCTCGCCAACACGAGATAATCTAGTGAGTGAACACCCAGGGAAATATACCATGACCCTGAAAGACAGACAGAAAGACAAAGAAAGAGGGAGAACAATCAAAAGCAAAAAAAAAAAGACACGTGGCAAGAAAAACAAAAAGATAAGGAGTGATGGGCTACAAGTGATGGAAAGCAAGAAGGGGAGTGAGTGAACGGGGAGAGAAGGGAAAAGGGAGACGCAAAGCAGAGAAGAGACAACGAAGAGATTTCAAGACGTGATAGATGATTTTACATTTCATCCGTGAGTAACAGAGCATTGCAAACACTGTGAGCAGACAGCCTGGAGGGGCTGGAGCTGTTGGGTTATCTGTTTGTTTTGGGACATCTTTGTGCCATCGTTCCTCTCCTTCATCATTCAGAAACATTGTATCATACCGTATTTAAACTTTAAACTTCACTGATTCCTTTAACCCCGACTCTGTCTAATGTCCTTTAATTTAAATCTGCATGAATTGATTTGTTGTCACATGGGGGCAGTGAAACTCCACAACATGATACCAGACAACGTCATGTATTATTGCATATTATAGTCCTTTAAATGTGGATTTAAAAAAACGAAAAGTACATATATGTTTCTGTCCTCCTGATGAATATAAGCAAAACTGTTGCTTAGTTTCTGGGGAACACTTTGAATTCACAATATCATGGAGGATCAACTGAAAAAAATGTTGATTTGCTTCACAAATGTCAAGTTTAATTCCTGATGTTTCATGTTGGTGTGTTGTGTCAAAATTAGAAAAAAAAAGATTCAATATTCAAAGTTTGCATTTCTGTGCTTTGGACTTGTTGTCATGGACACCTTCCCTTCATAATAATGTTCAACACCGTAAACAACACGGTTAAAAGTTAGGAACTGGAAATTAGCTTGATGACGATCAGTGCAAAATTTGAAATGGAGAGTCGAAGTCAACACGTGGACCACCACTTATACCTTTTGTTGCTCACGGGAGAAAAGGAGGGAAGGACCTGTTCAGGATTTCTAAAGTTCCAGATGAGTGTTAAAATCCTTGTCAGCCTCTAGCTGACAGTGATCGGTATAATCCATTTATAACTGAAAGGTTATGCTACGGATAAAAAAGTCAATGCTTTACGGCAGGAAAGAAAGAATAGTGATAATAGCAAAATGATACCAGGCTGTTTGGTTAGTGCTGCTCTCTTCATCAAACTATCACCTACTTAAACGTGTTTGATGTGCAGCTAAGAGGAGATTCACCATAAACTCTGATCTTTAATAAAGCTGCATACTGCTAATAACAGTGGGCAGATTGAAATGAAAATCAATAAAAGTCTGAAACCTACTCTGAAACTTTCCTTTTACACTGACCTTGACTGTTAAATGTTAATTTAAACTTACTGTTTGCTGCAGTTTCCTAAATCATTTAATCATTCTTTTCTGAACCTCGAAACAACACACTCGAATTAAACAAAATACATTTTCCCAGGTATAAATAGCTTTAAATAACTGACGTGTAAATGCAATTTTATTCATAACAATTAATGTGTCAATCCTGTGTCTCGCGTACATAAGACAAAGAAATTGGGTATATTTTTTAAGTCCATTTTCATTATAAGTAAAGGAATATAATGACAAAAACTGACATTGTCACGAGTCGAAATAGAAAGGGAATTAACTTTCAAAGAGCTCCACTCCACACATCAAATGAATGAACAATGGGTCTTTTAATGCCAAAGTTAGAGTTTTTTTCTCATATATCGAGCGGGAAAAGAAAAGTCAACATTTGCTCTACACAGACAGTTTTTGAAGAAAGCGTCTGTTTTCAAGGTTTTGTGAGTGCAGATTTTCTCGTCAGTTTATTTGGGCATTGGCAGGTGGGCGAAGGTTTGCACGGCACTCTGCAGAGTTGTCATATTTTGTGTTTTTGCTGAACGCATATGCATATGTTTCCTCTAAGACGTATAACACAAGTGGGGGTTTACATCAAAGTACATGAAAATTTGTTTGGCAGGGAAAAAAAAAACCCAACAATATCCACACCATATACTATTCCAAAATTTCATGAAATTACTAATGTCCACATGTAATACGTGATGTTCTACGGAAGCCTTTGGTGGTCACAGCCTAATCAGTATTCCTGAGCATGAGCAATACTTCCCCAAAGCTAGACATCAGAGAACCAAGAATCTAATCTATTATTTTTGTCTGAACTCTCACATTGCTCTGAGCTCAATATTAAACTGGTGCTATCGCGTCTGAAAGAGAACATGCACAACATGCCCCAGGAAATCATTCTGGGCTCCTTTCTGCAGGTTATTTGATATAGGTTATATGGCCGAAATGCAAAAGGCTGGCGCTGATAAAGTCACTTGAGGAAGATCAATGTATGAAGAAAGTAAAGATGACAACGATGCATTTTTAGCTGAACGCAAAACTTATCCATAGTAGTTATACAGTATATTTAACTACTTGACTAAATAGCTATTGTTTACATGTTATAGCCATAGAACCACCTAAGGGTCAAAATGTAATTTAATTACTTTCTGACCTACTTTTGTGTTCCTTCAAGTTTGTTTGCTCAGACTTTATTCTCGGGCAACAGCTGCCGTTGTATCCATGGTACTATAGACATGGTGTTGTGCTGCAATAATAGCCGAGTAATCATCATTGGACCTGCAAAGACTTCAGTGTGCAGCATCTCTATCAGAATGTGGTACTTCACTACCACAACCTTGTTATTTCCCATCACATATACAGCCCTGGAATGTAGGCTAGTTAGCGTTCACAGGTTATAAACTCATTCATCTTTCATCAACTCGCATCCATAGGTACAGCCATATTTGGCAATGGGATGAGCCAAAGAGCCTCTTGAATATATTCATAGTCACTCGGACACAGCTGCAGACACTTATAAAAACAGTGCAAAGAGTTATTAGCTAGTTTTCAATTTACCTCCAATGATGTATTGAAAGTGGCTAAAACTTTTGCACAGCGCTGTGCCCACAGTTTCTCCGGGGGCTTTATATGACTGTGAATGTGGTTAAGTCTCAGTAGATTCTTTCATATATGTTTTGTCAGCAATGTCAAGGCTTTGGTCTGTTTATGTTTTGTGCGCTGTCTCTCTCCCACTGCTGCTTTTGTTGGCATGCGTGCACGAGCACCTGCCCGTGAGTGCCTCCCCCACAAACGTGTATCTTTGTGTTTGTTTGAAAGCGTGTATGCCAGAGGAGCGCGCTAACCTTTTCAGAGCTACATTGTCTCGGTGGGTTTTTAATTGTCCCTCATCTTTATAAAGCGCTTGACCTTCGCTGCTCTCTCTTAATGATTTCCTGCTCCTGCAATGGCCTGCTCATTAGAAGCGTCAGCTCCGAAGGCAGATGAGGAGAGGAGGAAAAAAGATAGAAAGAGTAAGACACTGATTTAGTGCTGCTCAAACAGGCAGTTAATTTAGTCAAAGAAGTGGGAAGGAGACATCAAACCTGTGGCAATACAAGCGAATATGTTTACAAAACTGTACACGGCCAGGAATGTGATCATGCATCTTGTAGTACCTCTAAGCTTTTCGGAATGGATATTCCACCCACTCATTGTTCTCTTGACAGAGATCTTCAGAAAACACATTAACTCAGGGAAGCTGTTTCATATGGTTCTACATGACTTTCAGGGAGTCAAGCATGTGCTTGAGGGCATGATGGATTCAGATATTAAAAAGCCTCTTCTCTGTCAGAGCTGTGATGAAATGTTCTAGAGCATCTTGCAATGCGGTGAAACGGGAGATTCACGTCATGGATGTGCAGTTGGCAAATATGCAGCAACTTGTCGTGGGGTGGAGTGTGAGGAACGAGGAGCCAAATGCAGACGCTTGAAGGCAAAAGAGGTGAACTTAGAGCGAGTTGTTTGACTGATAAAGGTCCAAACAACAAAACACCAAATCCAAAAGGGTGAACTAAATACTGAGGCATGGGGAGCTAAGGATACTACGGCTAATAAAAATGGACTAGGACGTGGGGAACAGGCGCTGGACAAACATGGGAACTTAAACAGATGTTCTGACAAGGGACAAGGGGAGACAGCTGGTGAGGATGAGACCCAGGTAAACCGAATCACTGGAGACAAGACACAGGAAACAGAACTGAAGGCAAAGCATGAGGAACACTAACTCCCAAAGTAAAACAGGAAGAGTTATAACTGAACAGGAAAGACAAACAACAGTAACATGACACAAGAAGAAGGAAACAGAGAGGGAGGAAGCAACCTAAAGCAATGGAGACTGGGAACAAAGTAGATACCGTCATGGTCCTGGGCCGGTGGCCCAGTGTACATTTGTTGTTTTTGTTATGCCTTAGGCTTTTGGTTTCTTAGTTTTGGTGTTTCCTGTTTTCCTTTTGT
>VUQK01005931.1:41347-53287 GCA_015106715.1 Bujurquina vittata | reverse complement strand
AAAAATTAAGGTTTCCCTTTTTATTGTCAACGTTTTTCCCCTTTGTTTCAAGCTTTGCCGCCATACTTAGATTTTTTTCATTGGGGGGGGGGGGGTCCCGTAGTAGTCGTCACAACACCAGAAGAGCACATTTTAATATAGTCTCACAGACTAACCCTGCATACTGGCACACTGCTAAAGAGCTACAGTATTTAGACTCTTAAGAGTTCTTCAAACTTCAGTAAGCAACAGGTTGCCAAACTACTCTTACGAGCATTTTTTGTGTCTGTGTACAGTGCCCCTTTCAGCTTTAAACACAGCACAAGTTGCTTCGAATCTTTGAATCTATCTTCCATTCAGAACTGTGCATTGAGATCTTGATCTTTGCTGGACAGTCCCAGAAAAACTATTGTATAGACAGACTGTTGTTTTGTGGTTTGACCATCTTGGTCCTTAAACCTGCTTTTGTGGTCTTTTCCAGCTTCACGTGCTTCCACAAAGCTCCTTGAAGATGATTATTAAGACATTATTTTGATCAAAATAATCCTTGAGAATTCAGGCACTGCTACAGTGGTGGTGTGCAAATGAAATTGGACAGCTAGCCCAGCAAATTTCAATATTTGTTCTGGCAGCAGATGGAACAATTGTTCTGTTGAATTCTTGTATAATTTCTGTGAGCAGCATCAGCCACAGACATAATTATTGAGACATTTTAGTAATGTTTTATTTTCACAGATTTCCTCAGTGATTCATTTGTAGTTATTAGCCAATAGTGGCTTGGTCTGCATGCATGCATTAGTGCAGGTTAATTACCTTCGAATCAATTCATACACTGCTGTAAGTTTACATTTCTTGAGTGCGGGTAGCACCACTGCTCATATTATGCTTTATGCAAATTCTTGAATTGATGGAATTCCTTAAAGCCGGTCATACAGTGAGTTGAAAGACTTGACCTTTCAGTCAAAATTGCTAATGTTCCTCCTCTCTGCTTATTCCGTTTTATAGATTAAGACTCTGTAATCAGCACAGAACACCCCGTTGCTGATGCTTTGTCACCATGGATGCTGCTTACATTTTCAGTGGGCTGTCTACAAGCTCAGCGAAGTACAAAATAATTACCAGCACAAGTAATGTGCCACCTCTCTGTGTCGGGCGCTCCACACGGACTCGTGCAGGTAATTAAATCTGCAAGTTCGAGATAAGAGAGAGTAGACAAAAGACACTCAAACACGTGGACAACAAAATTATGCGGGACAAATTATATTAAACAATATATGATGTAGTTAGGACTAATCTGTGTAAATTGTCACACCTTTCACCGCCCTGCTGAATGCTCAAAGATGAGTGTGCATGGGAATTATGGCAGCTCCAACACAGAAAGCTAAAACTGCATAAAAAAAAAATAATAATAATTTAATGCCCTCAAATGAATAAACTATAGACAGCTCGGCCTCTAATTTCTTAGACTAAAAGAGGCATGAAGATGAAATGCAAAAAATGACAACTTGGACAAAGAAGAGGAAGGATGTGTCGGGTTGCATGTGTGGACACACAGTTGTAATCTAGTGGTGAAGGTGATAAAAAAAATTTGCAATGTAAGGAAATTAAAAAGTTTGGGGCAGAGGCCACAGGGACAAAGCGGTCATTGAAACATTGATCTCTAAATGGATTTAGTTGGATCCAGAAGTTTTCCTGTTGTGACAGTAGGTAGAAAAATGAAATAGTAGTAAAAATGAGTGAGTTTTCAATTTTTTTTTCCCTCAGTCTGACTATTGAAAAAAAATAAATAAAATGCACTGCATTATTATAGAAGTCCAGTTGCAATCTGAGCTCCAATGGATAAAATGAATGTTGCAAGCATCAGAATTAATAACCTACTTTTTAGCAAGACAATCATCTTTCAAATCATTCAAATTCCACTCTGATGGTGTTACTGTACGTCTGCAGCTGCTTGTTTTTTTTTTATAAGTGATAAGTTTAGTGCTGATAAAGATGCGTTCACTGTTTTTGTGTAGGTATGCTAATCTGTCTGTGCAGATGTCTGAAAGCAGTTGGTGCGGTAACAATCTTGCGTATGGTTAAATTTTTCCTGTTGTGGGCCACGCCCTATATAAGATGCCCACGACTGGGAGAGAGGAGCATTTGCATTCCCGAATGTCCAGCTAGCCACAGCAGAAAACTTGAGTGTGTAGGGGTGAGCTGCCATTTTGGTTGTGACACCGTTTTCCCTGTTTTTCATCATAAGCAGGGAGGTAAGACTGTGTCATTGTTTTGTTATTTTTGGGAAGGTTAGACACCGAACCGCGGTAGATGTTAGTCCATGTTGTTGTTTTGGCCTCTACTTACCCCGACATAAAACACTCTCTATGTTCTGTTTAAGGTTTCCATATGTACACATGTATCTATTATTATGACTTGGCTCTGTGCTAAAATCCTTCCCCAGCAAATGATACGCATTTTCAATCTCCTGACTGAAATCATTCAGGGTTAACTTTTAATGCCTTAAACTTTTGCAGAGTACTTTATTTACACTTAGATTTACAGATGTAAACTTTTTTGCCCATCTTTAAATGTCAAGTTTTAATCTTTAGGGATTTATGAGAATGCTCATTTTGACTCTGCTCTTTGCTGTTCTCATACTCCACCCACACTTCTCACATTCAATGGACAAGGAATGGCTGGGGGGGGGGGTATTTTTCTTTTTCGTTGTTTTAAAATGCAGTGGTGCTGATGCTGACTTCCAGCAGACATGGAGAAACTACCATTTAAATGGTATTTTTGTCAAATTCACAGTAGTAAAGAAAATATAATCCACCTTTCATGGGAGGAGTGTCAGCTCTGTTTTGGTATTCATTACCCCTCAGACACCTGTCTGCCTTCTGGGGTATTGCACCAAGCAGGATAATTCAGTCATCCAGATAACTCGTAAAATACGGCTTTTAATAGTGTGCTTGAACCAGAGAAGCTAAAAGCTAAAGCCAGAGCGGCAATGCCCTGAAACCTGCATTCTTTCAACTGAACAAACAGCGGGGCAACTTGTTGCAAAACAAAGTCAGGTGGCGCTTACTTAGCTTACTTCCTCTATAACTTCAGATGCTTTCCTGATGAGTCAATGCTCTCCGCTGATAGCCGCTACAACACAAATCACAACAATCTTGATCTTATTCCCCATTAGGTCGGAACTGGCTGTGATCCCATCAAACTTGGCTGTCTGTAATCTGTGAATCTCTGCGCTCCTGCATTGATAGCTCATTGAAATTGTGGTAAAGGCCGACTGGCGTGTACACTCATGTCTTCAACCTTGTTGCACAAACCAAAACGTAGCACTGACCGTGGAGCGTGCCAGCAGTTATGATGGGTATACTTGGTGATGAACAATTATTGATGAACAATGTAGATTCATCCTTGGCTCATCACGTGCTCAGAAAAGAAGTTTATTCTAACACGCACAGTAAAAATACACACAGCAGTGGTTTAGACAGTGCAATGAAATTCAAGTTGGGACTTCACCAGCCAGCTGCTGATGTTGTAGTTAAAATGTTAAACTAATGGTTTAATTGTAGCGTGCCAGCTGGTCTGTGTTAGTTTGCTTGTTGCTACAATGATGCAAGCGTCTGTCTTTGTGAAGGCACTCGTGGGCCTGAGCCTGATTCTAACCTCAGCCCTAAACCCAAGTTTTGACCTTAAAACAGCACGTTGAAGGTGTCAGATTCAGGATCAGATATAAAACTCAAATTGATCTACCCAAAATGAGATGAATGCACACACACACACACACACACACTTGGAGATTAAGAGTTATGAGACACTCCTCAGCATGGCCATGCTTCCATAAACAGGAGGCAAATTTAAATTTCATAGGTTTTTTCCTGAATTACTGCTCATAAACCATTCAGCCCTCACTCTGTAAAGACGCTGAGGCGCTCTCAGTAATGGCACCGGGGTAAATGATTGTGAATTAGGCTTTATTTGATAGACACTCATCAGTTTGGTGTCAAGTTGATTATTAGAAGTGTAGCAATAAAAGTGTTGCTATAACAGGTTAAGTTGTAGAAAGAGAATTTAAATTTGGACGATCTCGCCTCCGAGGTCGACTCCATATACAAGGCTGGAAGTCCCTTTCTGACTGCTTTGTGTTTGTAAGTCTGCAGTGTGCTTTCAGTCGATGGGGCTGTCGGTGATGTGTTGTGCTGTGTTTGCGAAGTATTGTGTTGTGGTTCACAACAGTATAGATGCAGTTCAGGTAGTTTGTGCCAAATATTCATCAAATTTCTTAGCACGCTGCTGTAGAGCTCCCTTCACAATCCAATCCAGGGGGATGGATTCATGGTGAACACATTCACACAGCTGCACTCTTGACTTTTTGGGCTTTATGGACATATTTACTGAAACTACTGTTTGGTCTCTGGGTGGAAGACCAGACCATGGTAAAATCACAGTTCTATAGAGGTAGCCTAAAGGGGACTTCCTATCAAAAGCAGGACCTTTTGGAATGTTCCAGAGATGCATGAGGAAACTGGCTAAACTTACAAATTGAATTCTGAAAAAGTTATTCTACAGTGAAATCATGCTGCTGTAATAGATGCAGCATCGTCTTGCTGAAATTATCAAGGCCTTCCCTGAAAAGATGTCACCTGGATGGACACGTGTTGCTCTAAAACAGGGGTCCTCAAATCCAGGCCGCGAGGGCCGGTGTCCTGCAGGTTTTAGATGTGTCCCTGATCCAACACACCTGAATCAAATGGCTGAATTACCTCCTCAGTATGCAGGCGAGTTCTCCAGAGTCCTGCTAATGACTTTTATATATAGCAGGTGTGTGGAATAAAGACAAATCTAAAACTTGCAGGACACAGAGCCACGAGGCCTGGAGTTTGACACCCCTGCTCTAAAATCTGTATATACCTTTCAGCACTGAGGGTGCCTTTCCAGATGTGCAAGCTGCCAGTTCAGAGATGCAGGATTTTTTCATTGAGCGCTAATAACAAACTAGATGGTCCCTCCTATCCCCCCCCCCCACAGTATGAGGTGACCATGTTTTCCAAAAACAGTTTAAAATGTTCATTTGTCAGTTTTCCACTTTGCCTCAGTACATTTTAAATGAGCAATGGCCCAGATGGAGTTTCTGGATCATGTTCACATATGGCTTCTTTGCGTGATGGAGCTTTAACCTGCATCTGTGAATGGCACGTTGAGCCGTGTTCACAGACAATGATTTCTGGTAGTCTTTCTGAGGCCATGACAGACTCACTCCTGTTTTTAATGCAGTGCTGCCCTGAAGATCGCGGAGATCTTTTCCGTAGCGTCCCACCGTTTTTGGAAATGGGTTTGTAAACCATTTATGGATTTTAAGTTTTATAGGCAAAAGCTAAGTTTATCACACATCTTTCAAGCCTTTCATCAAGAACAATTTCAGCTTAGTGCACTACAATATCTGATTTCTTTGAAAGATCCAATGCCACCTTTCAACAAAGGTGGTAAGTAGCAGTGAAAATGGCATCTGGTGACACTGTAGCTCTCAGGCCAAACTGGAAATTTGTTCCAGCTAACTTTCAAACGTTTGGGACAGCCTTATTAGTTTCAGCTTAATTGCTGCTGTGTCAGAAGCAGATGGCGCACTGCCAGAGAGAAGTTTCACATTGACTTGATAAAATCATAAGACGGGGGAAAAAATGAAAATCTTTACATGCAGTTTGTGTATATAAAGATTTTTTTTTGAGTGGGATGAGGAAAATTGTTTGAGCTACTACAAAGCACTGAGCCTGGTTGGATAGCGTTTTAGCAATATGACTGTTTGTATATTAATTATAGCCTAATATGTTTGGAAGTCTGGTTGAATGTCACTGGGAATTTTAAGGTATTGTATATTTTATTGTAATTATCTTGGTAGCTAAACTACATGTTAAGTAGTCCAGTGGCAAAACTCAAACAATCTCTAATGTAACTGATGCAGTTCGTCAAAGGCACAGTTTCCAGGTGTTTGTTTGCAGATAAGGAATCTGCAATCTCGGGATTGGAGGAGAGCATGAAACATGGCTGTAGGGAAAATTCAGGGTGTTTACTGCTCAGGTATGAATGATATTTAGCGATACCGCAGTATTTTTCTACCATCTCGAAAAGTGTGTGAATTAATTAAGTACCTTTCCAAAATAACATTAAACAGAAGACAAAAAGGCTCACTGTGACACAGCTCTTCTATGCAGTCAGTGCCCATCTGAAAGCTGCAGGCAGGAGCAGTTTTAAAATGCAGGCTCCAGGGTGGACAGTTGCCATCTTGCCCCTGGCATTATCAGTGCTGGCATCTGACACTGGCAGCCGTGCTGGAGCTCAACCCTCCATTGAAGACGAGGAGAGAGGGTCACATATTTCCACTTTGCCCTTGGACACTTCTAACAAAGACATTGTCTGAATGATAGCGGGGGGAAAGGGATTGGAAAAAAAATATCTGCCCTTCATCGAGGGTGCTGGGACTGAAAAAAAACTATTCAAAAGGGGGGAAAAAGCCATTGCTGTGTTTTCCACACAGCGTGCTCGTACTTGATTGCTCTTTTGCAACTTGTCACAATCAATTGTGTCAGAAAAATTAATCTGATGATAAAATAAAGCAGCTAAGCGTCCTCATGCATCACTGCGTAAGCAGATGGATTGCATTTGGGCACATTCATGGTGTTATGTTGAACTCTCCAAACTTCAAAGGACTCACAAATGCTGTTTTCTATTGGTATGCTCACTTCATTTCTATTTGCTTACATTTTGCCATGTTTTTTGAGAGAAGTGAGAGAAACGGCAGCTTGTGTATGTGCGTATTTCACTTGAAGTATACCGAATCACCAAATCACCGAATCTGCGAATCTGCGAATCTCGAAGGTCGGCAATAGGTGAAAATACAGTTTAACTAACCTAAGAAAAATGCCTTCTTTACAAAATATAGAGAGAGAATGTCATTTACTCTAGACAGTCAGCAATTTCGGTGTATGTCCCAAACAATTTGGATAAATTCCTGCTCCATAGAGTGGTGCAAGAAACATGCCAAACAGGTTTTTGAACAATCCTTTGGATTTCAGCAGGGACACCATTATTACACACCAAACAGCTTATTGAGCTTTGCCCAAAACTTCACAGACTCAAATTTCTATCACTTACTTGTTGTCTGTACAGTGTAGCCCAATGGTCTCCAACTGGTGTGCCATGTGGCAAGTCCATGTGTGACATGGGGCTTTATAATTATTGCAGTATTCAAGTACAGAAAAGCTTTGCTGTATTGGTATTTCGTACACCCTCAGTTCCACCAAAAGCATACATAGTTGCAGGATATTGGGGATTTTTGCATGAAGGGGGATCATCTGTTTTGAGAAGGTAGTTGATGCCAACATTGTCCCAAGCATGCTAAAAAAGCCACCTGAAAACCAACCATACCTTCTGGTAGAAACTTGACCTACTTCAAAAGAGTGCTGGGTCTGGACTGGAGGCGGTGTGAACATTTGTTGTATATGTGTGAAAGTGTCTTATGTGGTTGTGGAGGCAAGTTATACAGTATGGTATTGGAGGGGCAGCACTGCTGTTAAAAAAAATTACAAGTGTCAAGCAACCAAAGCACCCTGTTTGTGACCAATTTCATTAGCTATTGCCAGCAGCCTCTAGTCACCACTTTTCAACTGGTCGGGGAATGCGCATTTTTCCTTGGTGACCTGTGGTTGCCAGGGGGTCACCAACCAGTCTCTAGGCCTGTGTGACTGTGAGAGTGACTGCCAGCAACCACTAACAACCAGTCGGAGAATGCTAATTTTTCCTTAGTGAAGGGCTGTTGCAGGGGGTTGCAAACAGGTCTCTAGACCTTTATGACTGGCAAACATTATTGATGGTGCTTCCAATTCTTCCAATCAGAGATGCTGTCTTTGACACCGGTTGATCAGGTGTAAATTTTTTCTTTTGTTTTTCTTAAGTCTCTTACAGAGGAAGCAGTTCTGGATAGATTTGTGTATGAGTTTGACACCAGTTTGCTTTTTTTTTCCCTGCATTAGCTGTCAAATTTGAGTTTTATTTGCCGCCGCCAAAACATATTCGTAACAACCACATGTTTATCAGAAGGCGCTTAAATGTGTCACCGAGTCGCTTACTGAGACGTTCTAGCAATTGGTTGTGTGTTTTGCAAAACTTACAGAAAGAACTGTCACCCAGAATTATTTTTTTCACACAATTTCACGCAATTGTGACAACTCTGAATAACATGGATGTTTTTGTAGTGCACAAACTGTCAGCACCAGTGTAAACACGTGAAGTAATATATCTCAGTATCAACCTAGATAGTGTGTCACATGCCAGATCCCGGGAGGCCTTTCAATAAAGCTCGTGGAAGACATATTCCATCCCGATTGTTGTGCATCAGTTTTCTCTTTTCATCCATGCCAGACCTTTTGATTTTCCCACTCACTTGGTGTTCCCCCTTTTTTTTTTCTTGCGAAGCTTTCATGTAGAATTTCCACCTCACTAAGTCACCTGTTATTATGGAGGCTATGATCGATCAGATATTTTCCTCAACTGGCCTTGTTTGGAGTGACTCATGCACATTGGACCGAGTATTAGTGCATCAAATTAAACTGCATGGAAAAAATGTTTTCTTAAAAGCAAGCACACCTACATAGAAACTCCATTAGAGTCCGGGTACTCATAAGGTTAAGATTTTTTTTCTGGAGCCTCTATTAAAGTTTCTTCATTTATCAGAGCTACAGTGCAGTCTCAGTCCTTCAATTAAAAGGAAAAATTCCAAATAATTACAGTAATAACTCGCCGAGCACACAGCAGATCCCCCTAATATTCCAACACACTCTCGTGCCTTGTTTTATCTGCCAGGTTTCATGTTGGCTCTCATCTTGCATCACAGAGGACATCAGATGTTGATCATGGCTAAATGTGTTGAGGTTGTCTGCAAAGATGGAGAGTGCTATGTGAGCAAGGAAAAAAACTCCTCATGCCTCACACTTTGAAGTCAGCATCAAAGTGTTTCACCTGTTGCTGAGTGTCACCCGTGCACCAGTTACCACGGATTGTGAAAGACGAATGTTTGCTTCAATGACAATAATGTGGAAATTTCCTCCAATCAGATTTTTGAATTTTAATTCCATGCTAACAATTAGTTCAGCTTAATTTAAAGATCGTGAACCCACCTGAAACCACAGGTGTCACTGGAGATGTAAGGCATTTAATGTGTTTTTGTGTGTTTTATGTTACAAGAGCTAATTCAGGGGGATGAGATTGATAATTTGACTTCACTGGTGTTGTACAGCCACATACAGCAAACATATTCTTACACCACTTTGTATTTTTTGCCTCGGGGGAAAAGAAATGGCTCTTAATGTGGGCTCGGGACTGGCATTAAATTATAAAGGTGGAGTCATAAAATGAGCACTCTCACTGCATGGCCAATGCTGTATTTTAGAGGTATAATCTAGTATATATTAGGTTTGTAATTCAGTGTTCTTACTTCTCTGTCGAGATGAGCATCTCATCTTTGCCTCCAAGTGTGACACGAGCATAAGGTTGATGTGTGGTAGTGCACTCATGATTAAATCCTTCATTCTTGTGTATTGTTCCAGGTCATCAATTCTTTGCTCTAGTCCACGAATTACCTTATCTGTAACATGGGTCATCAGTCTGCTTTCTTCCATCAGATTAAGCAGCACAACTTGTCGTTCGATCCCTTTGCTCAGCTCAGTGATCATTGAGTTTTGACATTTTTGCGGGTGGAGTAGTCGCTTTGTTTCTGTTAGAGTGGTTGTGCTTGAAAGGGTTCCACCGTCTTGGATTCTACACCACAGAAACCCTCCACTGTACTTCAAACCATCCAGTGACCTTTCATGCCCTGTGGATGGGAGCTTCATAGAAGAGGCTACTACCATCAGGACTGAAATGTTTCATCGTGGGATAAGGGCGTTTTGATTTGCAGTGACTGTTCTCTTTTAAGGGAACAAGTGGTCCCAAACCATGCCAGCAGAATGTCCAGCACAGCAGAACAGGATCACCATTGTATCCTGTGATTGTAGGTTTTTCCTCTAATTTGTCTGATGGTTGCGTGGATGGAAATGTGGTGATCGATGTTTCTAAAACAGGTGATCTAAAATAGTTATTTCTCAGTCAAAAACAAACCTTCAACTAATATCCAATATCTCATCTGTCACAAAGAACCCTGGCACTGCCCACTAAATCATCCCACTCGGACTGGAGCCACTGTCTCCTTCGCTTTGGTCCCTTTAAAATGTATTATTTTTGGCTTCCACTTCTGCACCTGAGCAAATAAGGATAAAGAAGAAGATCCACACACTGAGATGTAATTTCTATTGTCAATATTGTCAATAACTATAAAAAAAAATACAGTAAACTGATTCACATAAAGGGCCAGGAAGGTTTGGATAGCATTTTGCATCTTATATTTACTCAGGTTATCTTTGTCTAATATTAAAATTGTTTTCATGATTTGTAACATGCAAATGTGACAAATATGCAAAAAAAACCCCCCAAAAAACCCAAACCCAAAACAGTAAGAGGAAGTAATCAAATACTTTCTTGCAGCAAATAAATACAATTAAGTGAAAAAGAGTTTTCACAGGACTCTGCAGCCCTGTGAAAAACTACAGCAAGTACACCCCATGCGGACAGAAGAAAACATCATGAATCCGTTTCACCTGCTTTAGTGCAAATGAGTAAATGAAGGTGGCAACAGGTGCACTGGAGAGGCAGCAACAAGACAGCCCCCAAAAGGAAATTTTCTAAGGCTGTGGCAGTGCTCCTCCTGTTCCTCCCTGCACCAAGGAGCAAGTACTGATCCTGCTGTTGGGTTGATGCCCTTTTACAGCCCTGTCCAGCTCACCTCCTGCAAAAGCCCATCTCCTCTGCTCTTCTCTACACTCTTGAGACTGGAAAGACTGAAAGATGCAGCAAACCTTGTTGCGGTGGTACACACGGATGCACCATCCTGGAAGAGCTGAACTACCTGCAATCTGAATGGGCTACAGTTACCATCTCGTGCTAACAGCATTGACAAAAGTAGCAAAAAGCAAAAGTAGTGAAAAATCAATCAGAAGAGATGAGGAGATATTGGTTCTCCTTCAACATAAGCATAAGATAATATTACTTAAGGTTCTGTTTGTCTTGCCTGACTAGGATAAATTAAGTTTATTTTGACACTGAAAATCAGTTTCCCCAAAATAGGTTAAAAAAAGTTGAAAACGCTAAATCATTAGAGAGCCGTCCCCCCGTGAACTCCTCTCGTTGGTATTGCTTTGTAAGGAATCTTTCTTATCTGCAAATCCAGGACGATATCTGTGTACCTGTGCTGAGCTGGGAATTGTGTCAGCAAAATGACAATAAAGATAACAAAAACTTCAGACAACTCTGTCCAAGAGTCTGCTGAAAGTAAAATCAGTGGGCCTGACTTGGCCTCGTACCAAAAACCGTGATTCTCTAAAGGGTTCCGAGGAGTGTGGAATAATTCACATCTGATCAATCTTGGCTGAACTTAATAACATTTTAAGATGTTATTTTGAGAAAGAAAGCTAATTAGAAGTCATATTAATAGCTTAAAAGTGTCCTCCTTGCAAAAAAAATTCTGTGAGGCTATTTTTTACTCATCACATTACTGACTGTCAACTCAAGAGACTTATTCATTTCTTCCTCAGTGGTGCACTGCCCGTCTTGCATTAAAGACTGAAGCCAGTGCTTATATGCAGCAGCAATGTTAACATTAAAAAACCAGGATATCTCTCAGCTGTGTCTGACTTCATGTACAGCATACAGTATTTAACCTGTCTCCAATAAGTGCTTGAAATGCATTGAATTTCTTCTCCTATAGTATTGATTTTGCCCGTCTCCTTGGGAACAAAATCCTTACCTTGTCTATCATGTGATTTATTTATTTTTTTCAGTCTAAAACATTTTTGATTGTTGCATGTTATTTAACCAACACTTTAG
>VUQK01005931.1:19452-41327 GCA_015106715.1 Bujurquina vittata | reverse complement strand
TATTTTTTTCAGTTTAAAACTGAAAAAAACTGAAAAAAACTCTTAAACTGATTGTTGCATGTTATTTAACCAACACTTTAGAAGCTGTCATTATTCTGCTGTGCTTTAAAACACCAATAGAAAATCACTTTTGATGGATTGCATCAGAGCCAACTAAAAGCTTTTCTCAAAAGCTGAAAAGACCTGCTTGAAGTTACAATGGTCTTAAACACATTTGTCAAATCAGATGATGGTTAGGTCATTTTAAACGTCAGTGCTCTGTGCCTATTCAGACATTAATTTCTGTGGATACAGTTACACAAGAATGCTGCTTTTCAGTGTGGGATACCCGTCTAAGTTTAGCCAAAACCACTTAGTCATTGCTTTAAGATCTTTAAGATCTTTGGAATCGGTAGAACTGCAGCAACATTTAAAACAGTCATTTCTTCAAAGGTGTTATGTTAACAGAGAGCTATATAAGCAGCCAATTATTTAAAACATTTAAAGTATCAATTAGAAGTATGTTTCATACAAGTACCACTTAGTGAGTGAAGATGGATGAGTTTAAATAACTGGGGGCAGCCACCCAAAGAAATGGACAGTGCACAAAAGAGGTGGAGAAGGGCGTGTATGCAGGGTGGAGTGGGTGGAGACGAGTGTCAGGGGTGATTTGTGTGAAAGGGAAGGTTTAGTGAGAACTGCTGTGATGGATGGTTTGGAGATGGTGGCACTGACAAAAAGACAGGAGGAGGAGCTGGAGGTGGGAAAGATGCTACAGTTTTCATTGGGAGTGTCCAGGTGGAACAGGATTAGAAATGAGTATATCAGAGGGAGAGGTCAGGCTGAGAAGGTTTGGACATGTGCAGAGGAGAGAGAGTGGGCATGCTGGACAAAGGATGTTGAATATGGAGCTCCCAGGCAGGAGCAAAAGAGGAAGACCACAGATAAGATTCATGGATGTAGTGGAGGAGGAGATGTTTGGGATTGGGTGAGAGGGAGGCTGATGATCCACTGCCTGGAGAACTCTTCCTGCTGACTACTTAAAGAAATGTGAAGAAAGCTGCCTCAGAGACTGTGCTGAAGAATAAAGGTGGTCACTCCAAATATTGACTTTCAAGTTGTACAAACTCTGTTTTTGATATATATGCTGTATTTCCCTTCATGTTTGCCTATTTCAATAAATCACTGCCCCTACTTCCTGTTTTCCTGGCAAAATCTAAAGAGATGAAGGGTGGCTCAAGACTATTGTACAGTACTGCAGCTCACTCAAACATGCTTTTCCTTTTTTGCTAAGGTGAAGATTAAAGGACCTATTATCCTGACAATCAAATTTAAGTGTTCTTCACTGCAATAACTCCACCGCTGATGCACCAGCACTGTAGTTTCAAAGGAGGGCTGATATAAGAGGGTAGAGACCTAAAGGTCTGCCCAGCTGCCCGTCCTGCATTGCAGATACACTGTGCATCTGACGTCCCACAACTGCCAAAAAGTCAGTGCTGACCAAAAAAAAAAAGTGTTTTCTTTTTAAGATGAAGAAAAGTAATTGCGAGCCAGCATATTTTGCAAAGTGTTGCTCCTTTTGACGTGATCAGTACAAACTGTGCAAGGGGAGAGGACTCGTGTGCGGTGATGTAGCTTGTTAAGTTGGGGAGGAAACTCTGTAGAGACATCCAGTTAAATATTTCATCTAAGTTTGTGCATGCAGTGCCAGAGTCAGATGATGTTCATGCAGCGGTGTGGCTGAATCTTTCAGCAGAAAATATGTCGTGATCAGGACCAGATTAAATGTGCCGTTCCTCTCCCTGGTCTTCTGCATTACGGTCGTTAGAAATCTGAAACCTATTAAAACAGAAAGGCCTGAAATTCGAGGACTTTTTGTGTTGATAATTACAGCTGAGTGACAAACAGGAGTTTCCATCAATAATAGAATAGAAGTGTATTTAAGACAAACTCTGCACAAAACACAGCATTTAATTTTCATGCTCAGGGTCTCGCTGCTGTAGTAAACACAAAAGCATATAGAGATGAATAATGTAACAAAGTGTTTAAAAAAAAAGATTTATTTATTTACTTTGCTGGTGAAATAAAGTGCTTGTTTGTTTACCATATTTCTGTCCCTTTAAATGTAAATGACTGAGTCAGAAAGACATTTTTCATCTACTGTTTCATCCTTTTGTTTTTGTATTTGTGTGTTTGTGTGTGCGCATTAATCAAAGGCCGGTCCCGCAAATGCTGAAAGTCTACTTCTTCAAACAGACACAACCACAGTAAACACTTCAAACCATGCGCAGCGTTTCATCTGTCCCTCAGCCAGACAATCATCTCTGGAAGCAAAAGGTCAGAATTGTGCTGGCTTTTTATGGCGATGCTGACCCGCATGCCTTAAAAATGTAAAAAGGGCGCGTCTTTGTCGGGTTTTTAGAATGTGACATAGATGTTTCGTGTAACCTGTAATCACAGAGATGCATTAGATTGTTTCTGAATGTGTTGTAGACCCTCTAAATCAGGTCACATTGCTGAGTTGGCTAGAAGCTGCGAAGCCCTCGTCTCAACAGACAACGTGAGACTTTTCGATTTTGGGTTATGTGGGGTTTCTTTGAGTCATGCTTGTTCTGGTACATCTGGCGCTAGTCAGATTGGGATGTGGGGATTTGTTTCCTGAGTGCTGGGAGAGGCCACTGCCACTGCAGAGTACAACTGGTGTGAGGCGTTGCTTGGTGTGCAACAGTGTTTAGGTGGGTGGGTGCTGCTGGTCATGGTCTTATGGCATTGGTGAAATGGGCCAGCTGCTCCCAACTGATCCTTTTTTTCTTTATGAAGGGGTGAATTTTAACCAGAAACTCTTCCTAAATCTAACCAAGATATTTTTTCACCTAAACTAATCAGGGAGTGAAACAACAAACGAATGAAGTAAAAAAGGCAAAAGGCCAAATGGGACTCAAACCACAGTCTCCCAGCAGATAAACCTGTGACTTAAGCTACAGTCACCCCTCCAGACTGATAACCTGGACATTCTAGGGTTCTAAAATGTGGCCATTATCTTACCGTTATCTCTTTAAGACAATATTACAATGGCCAGTGGGCCAAGAACCACCTCCACAGGGCGCTTTCTGCATTACACTGAGACGGAGGCTAACCTAGCCAATGAAAATGAGCCAAAACCTTAATGTTACCATGTGGTAACAGAGAAAAAATCTCTGCCTCTGGTTGCATCCGCAATGATGAACAATATAACTTTGTCAGCATTAGGGAATTTGTGTATGATTTCACTTGAAAGGCAGCAATAAGTATCAAACCGTGGATATTTAGGTATGAGGACTTGTTTAACATTCACCGGAAGTATTCATAAAGCAAGTACTCACTATGAGTGCTCCTAAAAACTCCCATTTAAGGTTTAGCCTGAACCCTGAAAAGTAAAAAAACTGTTTACAAGGCATCTGATCCCTTAAGAGTGTGCCTAAGGTGTAAAACTGTTAGCAGGACTTTTAAGAGGCTTAGGAGTTTATTAAACAGAGGAGAAAATGGCACAAAGACAAAGAGGCAGACGGAATATTCTCTAAACGCTGAATGACGGGGAGTTAATGAAACGCTACCGATTACATCGTGCAGAGATAATGGTTGTGGTCGATCTCATTAGAGATGCCCTCAAATCTCCCACCCGACACAATAATGCTTTTTAAGTGATCACAACACCGAGACTTTTGGCAACTCGGAAAATGCGCAGCAGTCATGACCTGGGTTCGTCAGGTCCTCTCAGACTGAGCCATATGTTTAAAGTTTGTCTTAATTCATCTGAACTGTTAAACACTTTAAACAGGAACCCTCCTAACATCACTAGGAGGCAATAAATTTGGGCCGTTCCTTTTACTCTCCATTCTTTCTCTGTCCGTTCATACTTACAGACAGGCTGCTTTCTATTTTTGATGACCCAATTACTCCTTTCAAAAGAACGTATCTCACTTGGCTATGGAGTCAAACACACCACTTCTTAGGTAATAGTTCCAGTCTTTCCTTCTACAGAGTTATGCAGAAATTCCTTAAATCAGTTCTAGGTTCGGAATATTTGCCGGAATGTTTTCTTCTCAGGCTCTTCTCTCTGAATGTTTGTGAAACTGCTCCTGTTTCCATAATTATGGTAAGTAACTGGAGAATCCAAATGAGAGGAACCTAATGCCCCCAGCTAAATTTCCTGCCCACATAGCTGGAGAGAAAGTTCAGACGGAGAAACTCTTGCTGTGACAGCAGCAGAAATACGAGATAATTACACAGTGCATGCTGAAAATATGTCAGAAAACATCAACTTCTGTGATTAATACAGCTGAAACAAGAAAACTGTGCTTCCAGAAAAGTTTTGATGGTGAAATTACCTGACCTGCATGTGTGTATACAGTGTGTGTGTGTGTGTGTGTGTGTGTGTGTGTGTGCGTGCGTGTATAATGTGCTGATTAACGGGAACCAGGTTACTAAATTTTATAGCTAACTATAAAATCTATCCATCTATTTTCTTCCGCTTATCGCCGGGTCCTAGGGTCAGCAGCCTGAGCAGAGAAGCCCACACCTCCCTCTCCCCAGCCACCTCCTCCAGCTCATCCGGGGGGACCCCAAGGCATTCCCAGGCCAGCCAACAGATATAATCTCTCCAGCGTGTCCTGGGTCTACCCCAGGGCCTCCTCCTGGTAGGACATGCCTGGAGCACCTCACACAAGAGGCGCCCAGGAGCCGTCCTGATCAGATGCCTGAGCCACCTCAACTAACTATGAAATTTTATACTACATGATCTTAAGATGAAAACATGAAAACCACTGCTAGATGCTTCTCATTACAAATCTGGGAAAACCTTGGATCCTGAAATTCATGTGAAAGTTACCTTGACAAGTGACACTCAGCTGAACTTTGCTCTCAGCACGACACTCTAAACAAAAACTGCTCAAGAAAGAACACGACAAAGACCCAAGGCAGCAACCAGGCCTGTAAAATCACCTGGTCCCAAACTGATGAAGCATCTGTGGGATGTGTTGGAACAAACCTGATCCATGGAGACCCCATTCCCCAACACACAGGACCCAACGCATCTACTGCCAATATGTTTCCCTTGACAACCCAAAAGATCCACACAAGTCCTTTTTCCATGCTGCAACATGTCAGAGCTGTTTTGGCGGCAGGAAATGGACCGACAGAATTTTAGACATTTGTGCCATTCCGCATACTCATTTCCATTAAAGGTGCAACTTTTATGAGCAAAGTAGTGAGAATTTACCTACTGGCCTTTGAAGGGTCCATTTAATTGTAGGTAACCTGGTTAGTACTGCTGCCTCACAGCAAGTTCGATTCCACCTTGCCCAGGGCCTTTCTGTGTGGAGTTTACTTCTTCTGCCTGTGCTTGGGTGGGTTTTCTCCAGGTACTCCGGTTTCCTCCCACATGCACTTACTGGGGTTAGGGTAACTGGTGATTCTAAATTGCCCATAGGTATGTCTCTCTGTGTTAGGCTGGTGACCTGTGCAGGATGCACCCCACCTCTCACCCTATGGGATAAGCTCCAGCTCCCCCGCGGGCCTGAACAGGATAAGCAGAAGAGAATGGATAGATGCTGGCTTCTTTAATATTACTGAACTTTAGGCACTAATCAGGTACAATAGAGTTATTCACTATAGTGTTATTTCTTAAACAAAATCCGATTTTCATTCACTCGCTCTTGTACAGACTATGAGCCAGACTGAACTGCTTTGCCTTTTTATTAGTGCCTCTTCATTCTCTGTGAGGAATGAGGTGAGCAATCCATCATTTTCCATTTGTTCTTTTACATTTCCCCTTGCTGTTGCACGTGGAGGATATTAAAAAGCAGAGCAACAGCCAAGACTCAAGCCAAAATGTAAACACTCACATGAGGCTATAATGTGCTGTTGGTTTTTCTCAGAAATTAATTTGTTCCACTCCTGAGGCAGAGTTGTTCAAACCATTTTCTGATAATAAAAAAAAAGGCCAGGCACATTGAGATGCAGCTGATGTGACGGGGATCAGGCAGGACCGAGGCACTCGCGTCTTTGGCTTAGCATACTGTACTTGTCTAATGATGTCACATTACATGGTCACCTAGGAAACCAACTAAAGACTTGAGGAGAAATGGTGAAGAAGGTGCAATTTCCCTGACTGACAGGGCTGTGTAATGCTGTGCGGCATGCATAATTAAAAATGTGGCACACACTCCTTCTGGCTTGTTGAGTCTGCAGTTCAGCAGAAGCAGTTTTTAATGTTGTTCTCGTACCGCCAGTATAGTGTTCTCTGCACTGACGACCGTCCCCCGTGGATGTGTGGGGAAGAAGATGATGGCTGGCTTAATGCCTGTTCCCTTTTTAGTGCCTGATTTTAGATACAATCAAAATAAACAGAGTACCTCAGAGGCACAATGCTTCCTTCCAATGCTGTTATTTTCTTTTTGCCATTTGTGCAGTTTTTTTTTCTTTTTAGTATTATTGTTTGGGTTTTGTTTTTGTTTTTTGTTGGTAGGCAGTGAGTAAAACTGATCCAAAATAAGCAGCTAGATGGAAGAGTAGGAAGAAATGCAAGAAAATAAACATGGGCCGTGTCACCTGGGGTTCACCCTGTTATTTTATTGGTCAGAACCGCCTGTTCTGTGGAAATTTGCTGATGACTGTCATTTGTAGCCAAAAAACAAGAATAAGATCTCATCTTTGAACATCTCTGGCATCCATTTTATTCCCCCCAAACTGAGCAGAGGTGCAATCCTTCAGCTCATTTTTGGCATTGTTAACTTGCCATCTTGTGTCCAAGTCAAGGAGTTTAGCTTCCAAAGTTTTGTTATTTGTCAAGAATGCCAATATAGTCTGCAGAGTAGGAACATTATCTTCGGAGCACTCCTTATCTCCTCCTTTATTTCTGCTGTGGCTGACATAATGCCATCCACTTTAGACAAAACGCCTGATCCATTGTCACTAGTACACAGTCTGAAATTACTCTAAATGACCTTATTGTGAGTTTGGGGGAACTCAGGGGCACTACCCTGTAATGTATGGACATTTCACCCTTTACAGAGGTGCTTACAGTATTTTTACCTAAAAGTTGGGACACTGTGTAAAAAGTAAATATTAACAGAATGCAGTGATTTGCAAATTTCATAAGCCCATCTTTCATTCACAGTCCAACATACACAACATGTCAAATGTTTAAACTGTTTAAAAAATGTTTAAAAAATAAGGTCATTTTCAGTATGATGGCAGCGACACATCTCAACAGAAGATGGGACCACTGTGTAGCATCCCCTGAGGAGAGCAGCTGCTGGACTTTTGGGAGAGGACTGTCTTTTCATGGTTCTTCTTTCACATATTTTTAAGACGTGCCATTATATTTATAAGATTTGCAAGTCATTGCGCTCTGTTTTTATTTACATTTTACGCAGCATCCAACATTTTTGGAATCAGGGTTATATATTAAGCTAAAAAAAAGGGAGGGATACCCACCCACGCATGCATTTATTTATTTATTTTTATTCATTCACATACCTTTCTAGTATTATTTACCATGCACAGTAGTACACATAAACAGTAGTATTTTCTTTTTTGGGGGTGGGGTGGTTGTATTTTATTTTTGTATTCGGCGAAATTCAGACTTTTGCTCAGTATTGCACCTTAAAATAACTTTATATTTTAACTTCATTCACTTGTGGCTAACATTCCACTTCTAAGTCACCATGAACATTTGGAGTACATGTTTCTGACCTGTTGCCAATTAACGAGCTGCTAACGAGCTCCAAAATGTTCAGCCAGCTTCCTCTTTTTACTATGACTTACTATTCCAGTCCTTTGTTGACCCCTTTCCATCTTTTTTGTGATGAGTTGTTGCTATCAGATAGCTAGTGCTGAAGACATTTAGTTTTGTTGGTCCTTTTAGCCTGTTCATTTTGCCATAGAGAGCCATTGGTACGTCCAGAAAAACAATTTGGTATTCAGCACTTTCATTTCCAGCAGTAATTGCCAGATGTTGCAGCAAAGGAGCAAGTTCAGAACAAGATTTCTTGTTTTTGATCCAAATCCCTTTTTTTTCTTTGCACAATCTTGTGAAACATGCATGTCTATGAATGTATTTTCTCAGGGAAAAGGGATAAAAATTTAAACTCTGATTTCATCATTTGTCAGTGTTTTTTTTTTCATTCTGTTCTTTACACATTTAGCTCAAGAACAGCTCTGCTGCTTAGCCCTTCACCTCAATCCTAGGGGACAAACACAGGGAGTCAAGAGTCGACGGGAAAAGGGAGTCGTCTGCAGGGAAGCGGGAAGACGCAGTGATGTGACTCTGTGCCAAATGTTTACAGGCGAGCTGACATAGTTAGAAGATGGAGAGGGCTGAAACGAGGCTGTCTCTCTCTCGCTCTTAGAGGAACGAGAGATAGGAAATCTAGGTCATCGCCACTGATGCATTGCAAAGCGAACTTCAAACAAACCTGGCCTTTAGCGTGATGGCTCTCCAAAGCTGTGCTACATGCCATCAGAGACTGATCACCATTTTCTGCCAAGACCTGCCAAGACATGATGAATAGAGTCGCTCTCGATATGTGAAATAAGCACGAGCACTCCAGACTCTATCTGTCAATCTTTTGGTCCATTTGTGTACGAATGTGGCTTCACATACGCAAAGAAGTCTTCTTGTTTCAGGTTTTTAGAACCAATTAGCTGTCCTGTAGTCGGACCACATGCAATGCTTCTGTTTCTCATCTGCCCTTCACTTGGAATTGCCTGAGGGAAGTCTTATCCTTAATCATAGCCTTGGGAATTGCGTTAAAAAGCTTTCTTCTGCCGTGCGCAGCTCGATCTTTCTATTTCAAGGGCAGCTGTTTAAAATGATAGTGTAGGAAAGGGCTCCATTTCCTTTAAGAGGCAGCTCCCTCAAATTGCATGTTTTGAGATTTTTTTTTTTTGTCAATTTAGAGTGAAAAAACATCTCATGTGATCATTTATCACTAGTTTTAACAGATTTTCCTCATCCGTGCTGATGAATGGATAATGGAGACAAAGAGAAATGTAACAACTTCAAATAATGGCATTCGGGATGTATTGTTTCCCCTCGAAGACAGCTGCAAAGACAAAATTTGAGTCGTGAGTGATTTCAGACTACACATCAGTGGTTTGCATGGGTTTTCAGCAGCCTTTGCTTGTGTGGGTCTGTACTGATTTAGCGGAGATGTTGCTGGAAACATAAAAAGCTCCCATTAGAAATGCATGAGTTTAAAATCCAAATGAACTGAGAGCTGCATTAAAGAGAGAACAAAAAGGCAGCGCTGCAGTTCAGAGGAAACGCTGTTTTGTGCTCAACCTTGCAGAATAAATTTTAGAATAATATTTAATCTTGCGCTGCGTTATGTAAGCTGTAATTAATGAATGCAAGTTGCAGGATGTGAGTTTACTGATTGTGTATAGGACAAAGTGTTACATGAATGGTGTTTACTCTTTGCTAACTTGAAATGCTGTGTGGAAATAGAAGTGCCCGATGATTTTAGAGCCTTTAACTTATTTTTTTGCCCATTTGTGGCATTAAATGGACACGTCTACGTGTTATACAGCTATGCTGATGACTCACGGCTTTATGTGCTTGTATCTTCTAAGTAGTGAATGCAAATCTCTGATCCCAGAGGTTACAAGGACCCATCTTTTTTTTCAGCAGAAATTTAATTATGAAAAAAAAAAGCAGTGAGTGTTTGTTTTGGATGAATTTAAAAATCAGTGCCAGGATGCCCCAAAACTCCGGTGACAGGCCACTGTTGTTGTGTTTTTGTCTAACAATTAATTGCTTCTCACTTATTAGTATTATTTTTCTTAATAATTACTGTCTATTTTTGACAGCTGATCAGTTTTAACAAGTGATGGTAAGAGGAGCAGCTGCAGTGAGCTGCTGGTTGACAGAAGTTAAGGGAACAGGCTGCGCTCCTCTTCCTCCTCGGCGAGGAAACCTTTGCAGTGATGAACTCATGTGTGGAAAACAAACCATGTGCGGCATAAAATTAAATAATAGATACTCGCGACATGCTGGAAAAAGGCCTTTTATTTCAGCAAGCCTAAATTATTTGCTCTTGTGTGGCATTTTTAGGGTCATAACAGAACTAAAATATTAAGTTATAAATGTACACTTTTTTTATAAACAGTGACCAAACCCTGGTTCTTTCCTCCTGTTCTCTGCCTCTTTTTAGTGCTTAACAAATTAATTTAGACCACCACCCAATGTAAGGTTTGTGCTACAGCTGCCTTAAATGAACAATATTGGTAATTTTTATGTTTCTGCAAAGGTTAATCCATTCTTAATGCTAAAATATAATTATTGTTTTTATCCATGAATTTTCAGATTTACTATTTTGCAAAAAAGCAGAAAGAATATTAAAGGACATTATTATTACTATTCGATTAAGATGCCAAATTAAAGTTATTTACTTACATTTCTGAGCAGAAATATTAGTTTCAGTGATTTAATGTTGTGCTTGATTAATTTTGGATTTCTCAGAGACGTTCAGTCCGCCGGCTCAAATCAGGTTATAAAAATATGAATTCATTTTTATTAATAACTTTGTTAAGCGCCGTATACTCTGTTGAACTGGGGTGGTGACACATCTGTTTAGGATATCGTTAGCAAGTCAAAGATAATTAAAGCCAGACGGGACGAGAATCCATCAGTATGGACAACAGTCACAGGAAAACAGTTTTCCATTAAAGCAAAGCCAAAGTAAACGTTCCAAACTTCCCACTTTTCCAACTCAAACCGGTGGCTCTTACTCATCTGAACGGTCTCACGAGGGCGATATATGCCTTGCGTAATCTTAAATTGGATAATCTCATATGTCACACACTTGGATGAGAGCGCAGAACTCCTCCATATTGAGTCCTACTGAGCAGCAGCAAGTTGTGTGATGAAACCAAGCTCTCCTGCCAGCCGTGTGGGAGGTATGCTGTGTTTTTATCGGAAACAGCAGCTGAATGGCCATTTATTACTTACATGAGATGCCAGCATTATTCCAATTCTATTCTAGTAGGGCTATTATTGCTGCTGGATATGTAGCCCAGCAATAATGTGCCCTCCCAAATTTTACTTTAATCTGAATTAAACACGTCAACTGCAGCTCATTTGTTCCTCGTCACCGTTAATGGTCACGTCTTGTTTCAAGTTGGGGTGTATATTTTATACATGATCTGAGGTTTGACATCAGCCACACCAGGACCACTTGGGTCGATTTCCATTAATTAAGTGAAGGGAAATGTCCATATGAAGGCAGCGGGGGTGGCTTTTTGTTTCAGGGTACTGAATATCTTGATTAGAGCTCTTGATGCATCATTCATAAATCAAAGTGCAAGGCCTCAATTGCCTGGTTACCACTACAAAGCCAAACAGAGCTCACTGGGAATTACTTATTATTCATTCACTCAATTACCTTCTAAACAAGATTTCAGGGAAACATGTAGGACACGGTGGGTAGATCAGACCTGGTGCATTCACATTCCATTGAACACAGAGATGCCAGAATAGGCTGGCCTTGAAGGGCGTGATCCGTCTAACAGAAGCAATACTATGAGCCATGTCCTTTGTCAATCCCTTTTAGCCTCATTCAATCTTAAAATGATACATTTCTTTGACTTTTCCTGTTTTCTATAAACACACTAGCTATTATTAAAGTAATATGGCATAATGTCAAGCCTCAGCGCATAATGCTCCGTGCTGTAGTTTCTCCTCGAGCGTCCATATCTCACAGATCCTGCATTTTAATGCTGATGAGCTGCAATTCCGAATGCGGAACTCCATGCCAAAAGCTGACTGGAAGAATAACCGAAGATCCATTTTCATCGTTTGGTTAGAGACATCGCGGAAGTATTTCACACTCACTTGGTATTGTTCCTAGAATAAAAGAAATAAAGATTTCACTCATTATTAGATTATTACATACAAACATGTCCATAATCAAATTAATGTGAGTAAAAAAGTGAACAGTTTTTGTGAGGAATTTTTACACCATAATAGATCACATAATACATCTTAATACACAGAAACATACTGATATACAGCACAGTAGAACCTGACTGATTTTTAAGACTGATACTTGTACCGATATTTAGTGATTTGAAAAAATTGATATTCCCATATATCGGCCAAACTTTTTTTCTTTTGGGCACACGGAGCATAAAAAGATTTTTCCTTACATTTGTGTAGGTATTCATTTATTCGTTCATGCTCTGCTCAGGTTAGCTAGTTGTTGTTTTGTGGTGTTCCAAACCTGTTTTTGCCAGCAGGGAAGTTGCAGACTGCCCACTGGTGGAGAAAATATGCTACGTCAGCACTCGTGGCACGATTGAAGGGTGTTTCTCCAGTTTCTTCTTCACTTTTTAAGTGTGAATGAAAAACCAAAAACTGTTTTCCCTGGACAGTTTTATTTGTTTTTAACGCTGTTTCTATTCAGTACAAAGAACTCCTTTTTATACCATGTCTGCTCTGGGCGTGCTAAACAAACAACACACGTAAGTAGGCCACATTACCAGGTGTTCCACATATTTCTGACAGTACACAGCAACATGTGAATGCAGGTTTGCAAAGCTCTGCATAAACCCTGCAGATTACTAGTACCTTGCAGGGACCTTGACTCATTATGCACAATAGCAGTGACACAGTCATTATCTATTTCATTTTTCACATCAGTGTTTATCCACAAACCCCCAAAATTGTGCATATTTAAATGAGAGAATTTGCAACTTTATTTGCAATTTTATTGTGGAGTGCAGTCTCAAATATACATACAGTAAATATGTTTTTGATATGAAGATCGAAGCACAGAAATCTGAGCTTCTCTCCTGGCTACATCTGTAGAGGATTAAGCATCATGTCAAGCTGCACAAACTCTTTGAATAAGGATGTAAAGCTCTCATCACCACTCGACTCGGCGGATATCATGCTGCTCATTCCTGCTTCCCCCAGTGGATACGTATGTAGGGCCCAATTTTCTTCTTGAGCGGCATCATCAAAATATGATTGGCCCACAGAGGCCTGCAAGACTTCTATGAATTCTGTTTACATGCAGCCTCTTCCAGTCTGATTTGGAAGGCTGCAATTCATCAATGCTGTAATGCTGCATTACTGTTATTGTCGACATGTGACATACTGACGCTTAATTGGATTTTAATTCAATATTTATTTGTCTAATCAGCCAATTTAAAAAACAGTACTGGGTAAGGTCATATAAGGTCAAGCAACGTTGAGCAATACAGACGATAAAAGGACCAGTTTTCCCCATAAACTCTCTAAAGGTTAGCAGTTGTCTCACTTCAAGCCAACTTTCATCCTTTCCCAGCTAGGCACAGCAGTTTGTCTCGACTGCTCGTGGACCTTTTTCATGCGGTCACGCAGATGCTGGGGTTGAGGTGGGTGGGATACGAGTGGTGTTCGGGGGCTCAGCAGGGGGAGTGGGGTTCTGCCAATGCTGCCGTTTGTTTTCTTTAGTTTGATGCACGATGCCAAAGACTTATTTGCACTCGTTTCTGTAATTTGTTTCATTGGATTCGTGACGCTAATTATAAGTTTACCGCCGCTTATAAACTAAAGTTGCATTAGAGCTAGGTGGTGCTTTGTTGTAAAGCAAATTGGTTTCAAGTGTCTGCAGCTTGGAGAAGGCAATAAAGTCCATTTCTGTGACGAAACTTTGGAAAACCGGCTGAGAGCAAGAATTGAATTGGTCATCCATTTCTTTTGCACTGCAACAGTTCTTCCTCCTTAAACTACTCTACAGTTACTGGGACTCATTGTGTCTTTGTCACAGTTCAGTTCACTCCTTCTATCCGGTTTGCTTGGCCACGTGAGACAAGGCCATTCAGACAAGCTTCTCAGCACAAACGCATTACAAGTAAATAGTGGCTCCCTGACAAGAATTACCATTTTGAGCTGTCAGATGTAGGCCAGGGGGGCGATAAAAATATCTGCAACCAGACTTACCTCTGCAACTGTTTTATTTTAAGAAAGCGGATTCAGTTACTTTTTCTTGCTTGCACAAGGCTGGAGAGAGAGCTGCTGTGGAAACCTGGCCAAGGTGGGATTGTGTTATAGGTCGCTTAAACGCGTGTCTTTTATTGTTATTTTTAAAATGTTTCCTAACATGGCTTGACACTCCTGTTAGTGAGCCAGTGTTGCACAAGCCTGAACAAAAGAAGAACATGTTTGTATGAACGCCTCCCTCCCCAGTCGAATGTACCGAGCACTATGGAATAAATGGACTCCCGGGGGGGGGGTCGACACGACACAGAGATTTTGCTGTCAGTGAAATCAACGTCCATCGTGCTCAGATCGTCTGGTCCCTCTTTGTTTGGTTCAGCAGGGGTTCATTGTGACTTTTGCAACACCCGATGTGTTGCTTTCTCTCGCGTGCTGAAAGAGACATACTCTCACTGCTCTGTGCCTAAACAATACTTCAAGCTGATCTGTGTGCAACAGACTGCGAGGGAGCCAGGCTGCTGTCACATCCGAGAACTCTGTTGACTTGTAGGAATCACTCACCCATATTTGGCTGGTGGCCTCGAAAAGAAAGCATCTTATATTAATGCGCATTGTGTTTTACAAACAAACAAAAAAAGCCCTGAAAATAATTTCTTTAAACATTTTAGTGTAGAAAATTGATGTAATGGCTCCCTTAAAATGCACAAACGCTGTTGATTCTGTTTGCCACATTCAAAGTTAACATCAAGTCGTATTCCATTAAATCTTCTCCGGGGAGCTGGACTGAATCGGAGATGAGCGGTGAATTATGCATCCACTGCGTGGTGACATCATCTCCAAAAACATGTGCGCATGCATCAGCCAGAGAGGTTATGTCCTCTTTGGCTGCAAAGTGCAGTTGAAGAAAAAAAAACAAGACAAACTTGCTCTTTGGGGGGGAGTCTGTATCAGCATTCAAGCGCAGGAACAAATGAAAATGTGCATTATTTGCGTAACGGGAAGGGTCACGCTTTGTTAATGTGCGTCATGTTGAGATGCTCTCCGCTCAGTCCTTTTTAGTGCTCTCCGTTTGGTAGGCAGTAATTGGAGAAGGGCTTCGAGGCTTCCTCCAGTGACCTCATTACCCCAATTAAATCTGTAGCCTTCTCTGAAAACAGTCCATCTCGCAAAGTGATGTCTGGTTATCACTCCCAGTCCAAATGAGGTTGATGCAGCTGAGGAAGCAGGGCAGGGGCATATGGTTGGGCCTTTTTTTTAAGTTTCCTGCAATGAGCTCCTTCCTCCTTTTCCTGTGCATTTTACCATAAAAGAATATCCTCCCACAGTTCAAAGACATGCAGTAAGTGGGCTTAGTGTAATTGGTGATTCTAAATTGTCCATAGGTGTGAATGTGAGTCTGAATGATTGTATGTCTCTCTCTGTGTTAGCCCTGCGACAGGCTGCTGACCTGTACAGGGCGTACCCCGCTCCTCACCCTATGACAGCTGGGATAGGCTCCATTATTCTTCATGTGACTGAAACATTGCGGAAATGAGACGGTTCCAACATCTTGTTTTTGTGCAGCATTTAGAAAGGCCACGTCACGCTTTGTGTGTTTGGACTTCCTAAACTAATAATGAAAGGCTCAAGTTATAAGCCTGCACGTACTGTCCCAGTGCTCTTATGGAAACGCCATGATTTTATACAAATGTAAAACAGTCTGGAAATGGCACTAAGACGCACCTTATTTGTTCACTGCAAACTAGTTCCCAGTCAGGGGCATTACTACCAGCGTATTGTATTCAATTTGCACATTTTATTCAGCAATCTTCAACTTCTTTGTGAACTTTCAGTGGACGTATTGTCTTTTTCTTTCACTAAAGATCACCGGTGCCAAGGTGTGAATTCTACTTCCCATAGATCGACATAGAAAAACTAGTCAGCTAACAACAAACCTGGTAAAAAATACTAACTGGAATTTCTATTTATAACTCAATTTACAGTAAAGAACTTGTTATTTAATGCTGGAAAATAAACAGTGAAAGGGTTATGATTCTTATTGGCAGGTGCAGTTTTCACCTCATATTGTTAATGACTGCCCCTCCTGAGCCTGGTTCTTCTGGAGGTTTCTTCCTGTTAAAAAGGAGTTTTTCCTTCCCACTGTCGCCAAGTGCCTGCTCATATGGGGTTGTTTTGACTGTTGGGTGTTCTCTGTAATTATTGTAGGGTCTTAATTGAATCTGAGTCGCGCTGATTTTGAGTCTGACTTTACACAAATTTCCAACACCTGCTCACTCAACGTATCCCATACTGATCCTGTGTCAGGACCCCTCATTTTAATGCACTGGGTACCTGATGCATTTTCATTTTTTTAACATGCAGAGTAGGATTCCAGGATAGCATTTTCCCAGAATCAACTTCCCAAAATTATCTTACAAGAATCGACTCCCCAGAAGACAGGCGATTGTTCAGAGACACAGTATTTATAGACTTTCATTTTACTCAGTCTTCAGTCACAGTTTGAGCAGGTCTTAAGGTACTTGGTGAGACAAACGATTATGTCTCGAGTTAAAATACACCCTTTTCTCTTTTAGAAAGCTAAATTATTCCATCTATAGCAGGCTTCTCCTGAATTTCATTCATTACTAAAGTGATAACAGCAGACATGTCTGGCTAGAGTCTCATCACATCTGTTTCTGCCATTTTTGGGACTTCTGAAGTCTATCTGACTAACCTGAACAATGATCCTACATGGGTAACCGTTGCGTTAGACTGTGCACAAAGTATCCCGGTGTGACAATTTGGAAGGGTAATTGCCCTGAATTTCCAACAACTCCCACCTGGGAACATGAATTACAAAAATGACTGCTCACACAAACACCTGAAGGCCATCATCACTAGCAGTTAAAACACGCACACACCAGACACTTTATTATGTACACCCTGCTAGTAGCAGGCCGACCCACTTTTGCCTTCAGAACTGCCTTAATTCTTCATGTAGAGATTCAACAAGGTGCTTCAGAGATTTTGGTCCATATTGATATGATAGCGTCACACGGTTGCTGCACATCTTTGATATGAATCTCCTCTCCACCACATCGCAAAGGTGCTCCACTGGATTGAGATCTGGTGATTCTGGAAGCAGTTTGAGTACAGTGGACTCATTGCTGTGTTCAAGAAACCAGTCTGAGATTATGTGAACTTTGTTACATGGTGCGTGAAGCAGCCATCAGGAGATGGGTACACTGTGGTCATAAAGGGATGGACAACAATACTCAGGTAGGCTGTGGTGTTTAAAAAATGCTCAGCTGGTAGTAAAGAGTCCAAAGTGTTGCAAGAAGACATTTTTCCCAACATTGCACCACCACCAACAGCCTGAACCACTGATATGAAGCAGGATGGATCCACGCTTTCATGTTTATGCGAAATTCTAAGCTTACCATCCAGACTCAAGGGCAGAGTCGAGATTCGTTGGACGAGACAATGTTTCGTTGATCTTCTTTTTGCCTGTGCGAATCGTAGCCTCAGTTTCCTGTTCTTAGCTGACAGGAGCAGCAGTCTGTGTTGTCTTCTGCTGCTGTAGCCCATCAGTTTTAAGGTTTGATGTGCTGCACATTCAGAGATGCTCTTCTGCGTACCTGGGCTGTAATGAGTTACTTCCTGTCAGCTCAAAGCAGTCTGGACATTCTCCTCTGGCCTCTGGCATCAACATTTCCATCCAGAGAGCTGCTGCTCCTGGGATGTTTTCCCTTGTTTTTTAAAGACCATTCTCTATAAACTGCGTACGCAAATGCAGGAATATTTATTCATGTTACTATACTGCGGCTGTAAGCCTCTGGGAGCGGCCAATGCCAAATCATAGGAAGGGTTTCTCAGCGTGTTTGTAATGTTAACTAGATAAAACTCCCCTTATAGATTTCAAATGAGGCTTCGGGCCATAGTGGAAAAATGTAGGTTTAAATAATATGAAGCGTGGGTGTAGTCAGATTTGTATTTTGACAATTCTGGCATAAATCTGTCGCATAGAAGCGTCTTTAGCACAGGTCACCTGTTAGGATGGTGTTTGTTAATATCTTTATCTGTGATTCAGCCACTGACATTAAAGATTGTGTATTTTATACATTTTGTATGAGTGATTTTTGATCCTATACTCAGGTCAACAATACGATCGATATTTTAACATTGTTTACATCCCAGTTCTATTGCCATGAAGCTGGCTCTTAGCTTTGTTACTCTTGGCTTTGAATTTTAGAGTCTCGAAGTTTCACAGCAGTTTATGATTACATGTATTTGGAATACAAGTTTCAGAAATAGGAGTTTAACATTCACGTAACTTATCATTTAGTATGAACACACAGTACATCTGTATTTTTAAAGCCATTTAACTTGTGGAGGAGCAAAACTGAATCATCCAGATATAGCATAAAGACGTTTGCAACAAGTTTGCATCACAACTCACAAGAGATATGAAAAATATGTCCACGAAGTCTCTGTTTCATCTGCGAATATACTTTATCACTAGTCCACTGATTTTCCAGGCTCTCATCCAAATCCCCAAACTGGCAGAAAGAAACTGCAGCAAACAATCAGCCCTCTCTAGACAGTAAGTCCTCAAAGTTGCACACTAACCGGTTGAGTTGAGGGCATTCGCGGACGCAAACCTCGAATAGAGGGAGGGGTGAATCAATGCAGTGTTTGTCCACTTCTTTGCTCATTAAGGAGCCTCTATTCACATCAGGATCTGGATATGACAAAGAAAGCTCACAAGTGCACACTTTCAGTCCGAGAAGGGTGGTTTTTCTCCTCCTCAAAGCCCTCCCCTCATCGAAATTCGCCTCACAGAACCGCAGTGCCAGAGGCCAAAGTCTTGACAGGGGTGGCCCAGTGAGGGGGAAATCAAACGAGTCCCTTTTTTCACTGCCCGGCCGACAGGGAGGCCCGCTTACCTACAAGTCCTCAATCTGAATCCCCACCTTTGCTGTTCTGCAAGGATAGCAGGGTAGCTTTACCGTCCATTCATCATCTTTAGTGATTCAGGGGTTTTTGTCTCTTCCCTGTTGGATCAGAGTGAATCCTTGGTTACTCATAAATACCGGTGATACCTGAGCTCTGCAGATGGAAAGCCTTTCAGGCTTTTCAGCGGACTTGTCACATTCATCTCAGTGCGCAGTTAATATTGAACAGCAAGAAGATGGTGATAAATATTGATACAGCGGAATGAATACTGATGTCAGATGTAGATATATCACATTGGAATGTAAACTGAGACCTCTGTTTATATGTTTCTTTCATTTGAAGTTTTTTTTTTTTTAAATCTGTTTGCAAGTGTAACCAATCTAATTTTTTCTGTTTTTTTTTAACAAAATATATAGAAAAAATGATGCCTACAAAAGAAAAAAATGGCAGTGACAATGGAGAAGAGCATGTAGACCACTTTCTGCCGCAAATGAAGGTAAGGTTTGTGTTAGGTCGGGCGCAGCTTCTCTGCTGCATTATTCAAAAGGATTTTGTCTTTAGTCATTTTAAATTATTCTGCATTGCTGGTCTCACAGTCGTGTGTCTGAATTCCTTAAAAAGCAGAGGACTTCTTTGACTTCTGCACACTTTGGCAAAAACTGTAAAGTAAAATCAGTTCTTCAAAATTTAAAGTCATTTCCTCATGACGAGCTTTGATTTTTCATAGTCACACAACTTTACAGGAAAATGCTCTTATTTTGTGTTATTCTGAGGCTGCAGAGAAATAAATTGCGCTATTATGTTTGGCAGTTTTTTATATTCACGTGGAAATAAAACGCATTCATTTCCCCTATATCCTGATGGCCATTTAGTCAGCTATTGATACAATATTTACCCTTTTGTGACTTGTTAAAGAGCATTTTTACAGTGCATTTCAGACCTTTTCTGTCGTTTCCATTGGGCGGCAGTGCGCCTTTCCTCAAACTTGAGCCCCACTGCATTGCCTGTGTGCCCGCACTCTATTCTCAGCACAAGCCGGTAAAGGTATTCCCCACATTTGTGTTTATTTGTCGAAACGGGCGCATAATGAGGATGATTATCCTCGTGTGCGTTTGCTGGTGAGGTTCTGCCAGTGCGCCATGTGGAGGATGAGGACTCCAGAGGAACGCAGGTCTGAGAGAAAGCAAGCGTCAAGGTACACAAAATAGCGGAAAACGCATTTCGATGTTTTCTTCAAAATAAAAAGCAGTCCGGGCGAAAAAAAGATTTGCCTCGAACTGCCCTAAATCACAGAGGAAAGGAGGAAGCAGCGAAAATGGAAGAGGGAGGAAATGGGCAGAGTACGCAGTTATGCGCCCTGCCCTGTTAATGCAAATGCATTGTGATACAGGACACTGACACACACCCAATTTCATATCCTGATCCAACGGGTCATTTAAATAGCGCCTTTTCAGCCGATGCGCTCTCGACTAGCGCGTTTGCTTTTATTTTGAAGGGAAACCTCCTCATGTCCAGCGCTGGGCGGGTTAACTTATTCTCACTTGACGCATCTCGTGTTGGTACAGAGAGAGAGAGAGAGAGAGAGAGGCGGCATCTGGTGTGTCTTTTTCTGCACATCACTTTGGAAATTTGCGCTCGTGTAGTCGTGCTTAAAGCTGAGCTCACCTGCCGGGGTTCCGTGGCTGGGAGCCGCTGTGCAGCTGATCTAACAGGATAATCAGACTAATTGCCTCTCCCGATATTGCCCTTGATTGATTCCGTCGAACATTCCTCCAATCACTGTCATGATTTTGTTCATTTTTTTCTTTCCTGCTCTTTGAAAGTGACCGGCTGCAGTTTTTTTCTTCTTTTTTTTGCGCTCCGATTTGCGCCAGTGAGGACTGGCAATATGTAATTTGGGGACAGCCGCTGCGTTTTTTTTTCTTTTGGAGAAGTGGACTATTTCACATCTGGAATTCCTTCTTTTTAGAAACCTTTCTGCTTTACTCTGTCGACCAGAACAGATACAGAGATACACCGTGATGGTGTGGGGCTATTAGAACTAACTACAAAGTATACGCCATCATTTGGAAACTGCTTGTTGGTAAGTTAAATGCATTGCTTCTTTTGCCAAAGTTGGACCGTGCTGCACTCTGTGGATCTGTTTAAATCAGTTTACGGGCATCCACAATTAATTTGTCACTGTCATTTTCCATGCACAAATATGCGTCGCCTACTTATGGACGAGCTTAAACAAGTGGACTCCTATTAAGAGGCGTTTAAATGCGCATTTGGATGGAACATATTTTCCTCACAGGTACGCATAAATCCCAGTGGCTGCTTTTGCTTTAGTTGCGGACGGAGCCTCCTCTGTGGAACTGTTCACGGCTGCAGTACGGCAGTGGAAGTGGACAGCTGAAGTCTTCCGTATTCTTCATTAAAAACGTAACTATCCAAGCAGAGCGATTAGTCTGTCAGTGGATACCAACTGTTCATTTTACGCATTCTTTTTCTTTCTTCTCTGCGTTAATTGTGTAACGTTGTGCGCATTTGCATATCTCTCCGGTGCGTCAGCAGCGTGCGTGTTTGTGTACGTGCGCCTGTGAGAGTGAGAGCACGATCGTGTGTTGGTGGATGCACATTAAAAAAAAAACCCTGTGCCAGAGGAGTGACGGGAGAAGAACCCAGGCTTAGTTATTTCAGATTATTTCTGCTGAGTGGTTGCTTGGCTCTCTCTGTGCTTCTTCTCCAGTATTTCACCTCCTCTTCCCTGCTTCCCGCCTCTGTTTGGATGGATGATGGTTTAGGATTGTTCAGATGGATGTGTGAAGCTCCAGTCTGGCTCTGACCACAGTGGGCTGTGCTGCTTAAACATATTTGAGAATCAGGAAAGTGATACTGAGGTAAAGTTAGAACAGATGCTGGCTTAAAAAAAAACCCTTCTCCCTCATCACTCACTACAGATGAGTGACAGAAGGCACTGTAGCCTTACAAGATGTATGTCACCATTTCTATC
>VUQK01005930.1:29240-45872 GCA_015106715.1 Bujurquina vittata | reverse complement strand
CTGATAGCCTGCTGTAATGTTAACACTAGAGCAGTAATTTAGGCTGGATAATATTGTTAAGCTAGCAGCAGCTACACAAGCACATTCAGGTCAGATCATCCCAACACCTCCATTTACTGGGGTAGGTCAGTTAAGGGCGAAGCTCTGGTGTGGTAGTATCTCGCTGGCTGCAGCAGCAGGGCTGTTTATATAATGACACCATTGTGCCGTCTGTGTGCAGATGGAACATCAGAGCTCTTGTAATGGCCTGTGTATTAGGGCCAATGTGTTTGATTACTGACTCAGGGAGAGCAGGGATAGGCTGTGTAGTCAACAGGGAATAAGACTCTCTCCAAAAGAGCAACCCAGGGAAGAAAGACCTATTTGAAGAAACAGAAGGAAAGAAGGAAGAGACAAAAAACAGGGGGAGACTTTAATGGAAGTGCGCTTTAAGGGAATGCAAATGAGACAAGGGAATCTGCAGAGCTGCAGAACACAGTGGAGAGATATCAAACATGGCTAGTGTGGCTGCCAAAGAAGTAAAGGCAAAGGGAATGGGGAGTGAGAAAAAAAAAAAGAGGAGCCATTCTCACTTTATTCAACAGACACTCCTCTTCATTTTTTCCTGCTTCGGTATCAGTCCTTGGATGTAACTCTCCACAAACCCCAACCCACACACCTCCTCATCTCTAGAGTATATGCTTTGACTATTAATATTATTTCTGCAACAGTAGTAGTTGTTTAAAAAGTGGCAGTACCTATAAAGCAGCCGGTAAGAGCCCAATATTCCTGAGGGACAGCTGTACATGCTAACCAGAGTGCATGAATATCTGAAGGGGGTTGACTGTGTGCGATTACAGTGCTGCATCTGTGAATGAGCGTTAGAGATAGTCTGCCGCTAGCCAGCGACTCAGTCTGTTCGTCAGCACTGACACCGCGCTGAAGAGAAAGCGTGCTCCCCAGCCTGGTCTTCAGTGTCTCCAGTGTGGCCTGTGATTTATTGTGGCTGTGGCGAGCTTGTCACTGTTCATTATTACTGATGCAACAGGAGGCAATGCCACTACCCATCAATGCTTGCCCTGTGATGCCTGCTTCAGCTGCCAAAGGAAGTGACCTTAGCACCCACCTGTCTTCTCACACAAATACTGGTTGCGGCCAAAGTCTAATGAGCTCTAATATCTTACAGGGATTAAACCCCCGACCCAGCTTGGCAGTCATCCCGTAACCAGTGCTAACCATTTAAACAAATGAATTCACTTTCATTCAGTCAAGTTTGCAACAAACAAATGGCAAAGCCCCATTTTTCTACAGCACATAACTTTATCTTGTTTCTAATGCTTTATTCCTTCCCCATGCTTCCTAACCTCACAGTCAGATTAAATATGCTCGCTATCAGTCAACCTGCGCTGTCAACTTTGTCAGCGCGAGTTGCACTGCAAATCAATGGAATGAAATGAATAATTCACTATGACCATTAAGTCTAAACAAAAAGAGTGATAACTGCCGGCTCTGACATTAATCTTATGAGCCACCAACAATGGATTATGATATAACATGATAATGTTATGAAATTGTACTCTCTAGTGACGCTCCATCCCACCCTTTTCACTGAGCTGTTCCCAGATGTCACTTGGCTGTGACTGGCAGGCTGCCACCCCAAGTGCCTGTGCACCGCCAGGCTCAGCTAGATCCATCTTCATTAAGGACAATAGCACTGTGAGTTGTGTGTGTTATTATCAGTGCCTATTAATCTGAAAGCTCCAACAAGGCAACCCCTGTCTCACTGTTGCACTACAGTTCGCAACAGCAAAGCACATGCTATGAACAAGCACACTATGGACGTAAACCAAACACACCGAGAGTGTGTGTCCACTCAAACCGGAGCTCTCTTTCTCTAAAATTAAGAACAGACTTAAACAATTTGGTAGATAGATAATCCACAGACAACACAAAGTGAGACATGGAATAAATGAATTCATAGCTGTTTAGCTACGTTTGGGATTCACCCAAGGCAAACTGTAGACACCTCCTCCCAAGTGCAGGTTTATGCTAAGATGCACATTGTCAGGGCTCGAAGCACTCACACACATGTCCGCACACATGCACACACTCACACATGTACACACAGAAGAGCCCACCGGGGCACCACATGTGATGTTGACCCAGTTTAGATCTGTGGCACAAAGTAGAGCAGGGATTCAGAACAAAAAGAGACACTGACATTTAAAAATAGGTTGACATTCTTTTCATCTCATTGCTGAGGCCCATACAATGGAAGTATCCATCTTTTGTGTCAGTGGCACTAGCAACTAATTATTCTGTTACATCTTCAACCTGCCACTTTAGAGATCGACACTCTTTACATAGGCATTCGGTTTGAATGATGCCAGGTAATCAGAAGAAGGGCCAACTAAAGTCTATAAATATATTCATTTTATTTTTTTAAAAAAAAGGCAATTATTTGTTTCTATTTTTTCCCTCTAATTTACAATGTGACCACAAGGTGAGTAGCGAAATGCACCAATATTTTGTTTTGATTGACTTTTGTTTTGTACATTGCTTTGCTGTGATTAGTTAACAGACAATTTCGGATTCAACTTTTCAGTCATCTGATAAAAAGTTGTACTTCTGTTGGTAGAAGCTACCGAATTTGTGATTATCTTTTGAGAAAGCAAGTGTTTAATTCATTTTCCAGACTGATGGTTTGGGTTTCTAACATAATAGCTCGAGAGTGCCGTTTTTAAACAGCCCTAATGTCTGATTCACACACACACACACACACACACGCACGCATGCACACGCACACACACACACATACACAGAAAAAAAAGAGAGAGCACTTAACTGTGTTTTTTAGCCTTTAGTATGAGAGGACATTAATTAAACCTCAGATGATTACATCTGGACATTTATCAACCCACTGCTTTCTCTCCTGATTGTTGAGCAGTAGATTAGCCAGTTTGGGCCAATTTAAATTCAGCCAAACTTCAGCTTTAACTGTATCTCCTCCATCTATACCTGTCTGGAGTTATCCAGACAGATTATTTTGTTGTGGGTCACAGGACTAGAGTGTGTGGGTGTGTGTAATGCTGATGCAAACATATCTACCTTTTCCAAATGCATATGTCAGAGTGATTTGTATTGTGCAATGGGGTGAGTGCATGTTTATGTGTGTGTATGAATGATGTATCTGATTTGATAGCAGTGACCCCAATCTGCCTGCCAAGGTTATCCAGCTTAGGGATGTGCCGAGTGGGCATCAAGAGATTCTGACACAGCAGGCCTGACTGCCCCAATTTTAAAACATGGCTGTCAGTCACTTTCTTTTTTTCCCCATCTCTGTGTACCTCTCTCTCTCACTCTTGCCCTCTTCATACACACACACCCTGAAAAGGATAAGCAAAATAATAGTGTGTGAGTGTGTGTGTGTGTGTGTGTGTGTGTGTGTGTGTGTGTGTGTGTGTGTGTGCGTGTGTATGTGTGTGTGTGTTGCACAGGTAGTTCAACTCCTCCAGGATGGCACATCAATACATGCCACTGCCAGAAGGTTTGCTGTGTCTCCCAGCACAGTCTCAAGAGTATGGAGGAGATTCCAGGAGAAATGCAGTTACTCTAGTAGAGCTGGACAGGGCTATAGAAGGTCCTTAACCCATCAACAGAAGCTTTATTGGCTCCTTTGTGCAAAGAGGAACAGCGCGATACCAGAATTGGCACATCCACCATTGGCGTCCTGTGCTTTTCACAGAACAGGTTTACCCTGAGCATGTGACAGATGCGAAAGGCTCTGTAGAAGTCACGGAGAACATTATGCTGCCTGTAACATCGTTCAGAAAGACTGGTTTGTTTCGGCGGGTCAGTCATAGTCTGGGGAGGTATATCTATGGAGAGATGCACATCTTTACAGGCTAGACAACGACAACCTGACTGCCATACAACAAACTACTGAGTAGCATTTTTAGTAGCTGTAATGACATTTTGGTAAAATGGACCAGCCAAGTTAATGTGTACGTGTGAACTGAAAAAACTGAATTGGTGACAAATTATTGAAGCAAACAGATCAGAGACATGTTCATGCGTCTGCCACATCCTGTTTCACTCACACAATTGCATGAATTCATGCTATGAGGCCCTGGAGGAAGAAAATGTGATGGTGGTCTGATTATTAGAGAGGACCTGTGGGAGAAACAGCCCCCAAGCTCGGGGCTTCAGTCAATCCGGGCATAACAGGTGCTACTTTACACTGTCTGCTTCTGTTAATTATCAACAAAGCAGTGCTGGAAACATTTACCGGAATTCACACCAGGTGAACACCCATTAGTGCATGGAGAGCACCCAGAGGGTCTGTGCAGACCACCTCTCCAACTACCAATCATGGAGTGAAGCTAAGCAACTACACACACGTGTGAACCCAGAAAAAGCACACCCACAAACACTGCTATGCACTCATAGTACATGCAACTGTAAAGTTCTGAGTTATGGACACTGGTGTAATGGTTACACCTTCAGAGATGTACACCCAGACACACATTTTTCCCTTCATCTCCACCTGTCCCTGGGGGCCCCGAGTACATCAGTTCATCGACACATTTTGTTCTGGTCGGTGGTCTCTATGGAGCCTCCTGTTTGATGTGACCTTTCTGCCCCTTCGTTCTGGGAGTCTCAGGCGTCTGGTCACTCTGAATCATCCCTTCCGTCTGCTTTTGTTCGGGTAAAAAGGTTCGGCATAGAAAGGGAACCAAGCGCATAAAGGGAGATGAATCAACAGACATCTCATGGCGCCTGCTGCTGCTATCCAAGTGAAGTATAGTACTATTTGTACTCATCCACCTTATCACCCCTCCCCTCCCACCCCTCTCTCTTCAACCTCACATTTATGCCCCTCCGCACACCCTAATGCCCCTGTTTTGTGCTTGCATGCTCCTGAATCTCTCTGTGGTTCTCATCCTATTTTCACATCTCATCACCATATCCCAGTTTGCTTCATTCCCATTAATAATGGAAGGGATTCTGACTGGGTGAAAATAAATAACTGTGAGCCAATCAAGTGGGGGCTTACAGACATTCCACTGGATGCTTGCACCAATGCGAAACAGAGCTTTGATGGCTCCTATAAGAAGTGAGTGTGGGCTGTGAGGCCATTGAAAGAAAAGTAAATTATTCAGGTGGCACTCACTTTTGCAGCAAATTCCTTCTAAAGCAGCCCTGTTTTTGCTCTGCTCGGGAGACCTGTTCATCAAATAAATAAATAAATAAATAAATAAACACAACATTTTTTTTCCACAAAGTGAAAAATTTAAAATGCAAATGGGCATTCACTGACAGCAGCAGTCAGTCATAAACTGAAACACCCTTAAAGATAACTAAACACATGCAAATGAGCTGATTAGCTAAATATGCAAATTAATTCATTATTTGTAGAAGGCATTTATATGTTAATTGACACATGGCTCACTGAGGATAATTATTTATATACTGTATACATTAAGTGCAGAGTAATTTACTGAAATGCATGTAGATAAAAAGATAACAATTATGTGTCTTTATTCTCTTCTCTCTGTCCCACTGATCTGACATATGGTACTGACCCATATTACAAATTGAGAAAAATCTCATTCTCATGTTCATGAAACTGAACAGAGCTTCTATGAACATGTCAAAGAAGAACACTTGTTTTGTACTCAGAGAGGACGGGTGTGGAGGGTGTGCCCGCTAGCTGGGAAGCTCTGTAGGTTTCTCTCTCCCGCTCTTCTTCTCTCTTTTATTGTATCTCATCCCCACTTTCTCTTGGCCCTCTGACCTCTGCAGGTCTCACGTTTCTGGCTCTCCCAGCAAGCAGTCAATCGATAGATGGATCTGACTTTACCCTGACTCAATAACCTTTCGTGCACATCCTCTTCCTCTAAGAAGTGGGTGTGCATGTGTGTGTTTGAGTGTGTGTGCCATTAGAGGAAGGCTATGGGTCTGCATGTGCAAGTTTGTGCTTGCAAGGCATGGTTTTGGGCTTTTTTGGCAGAGCTGTTGATATGTGTGTATGTGTGTGTCTGTGTCTGCCAGCTTCAGTCTCTCACCCTAGGGCCTAGAAGTCACGGCAGTGTGAAAACAGATTGATTTCTCCCCTCCCACGCACAAACAATTAACTACACAGCGCTCAATTAGACACACGCTGGAGACGCCTCCAGACAAGCCTTTGCCTTGACCTGGGATCTGTTTCCTGCACACCAACCTATAGTACTGTATTATGCCAACAAAGCATGAGAGGTGTGGAAGGTGATGGGAGCGACTGAGATGATAGTGGGAAGGCATTTATGTGCCTTGCTCGGGCAAAATTAGCTCCTGTTGTGCATGGCATCTTCCTAGGATTATGTGTCCCAGCACAAAATGAGCCAAGATTATCTTTAATGATGTCAACGGTGTGCAGTTTCATTTTCACTAGTGCTCACACAGTGCTCCACAGCTTGCGCTGCTCGCTGAGTAAGCGGCGTTAGGATGCTAATTTAAAGACAGGGGAATTCCAGCGGAGCATGGAACTATCTTTATCAGCTAGCCCGTGTCCACCTTTGGGACCCATATCCACATAACACATGTTGATCATCCAGTAAAGGACAAACAAGGTTGTCATCCCTCCATCAGCTTTCTGTCACTTTTCATTTTTCCATGTGAAACACTCCAGTGAGCATGTCTTTCTCTGTATCCCTCTCCTTTTCTGTGAGCCAAGACATTTGTCAGAAATTCAACAGTGTCCACTGCTTCAGTAAATCGAGCTTTGTTTGTTGGCTGCCTCGAAAAAGATGGATATTGTCTATGTCTACTCAAGAAAACAAAATACATCTGCTATTTACCATCCCTAAATCTTATGCTAAAGGTGATTATTCCAACTCAGAATGCGTGACATCACATGCATCATCCCATTTTCACCTATTTTAGTGTCGATTTTAAAAAGATTCTGTAATTATAATCATTTTAATGAATGATCAAAATAGCATAAAATGAACCACATGAATTATTAACCCAATAGACAAAAAGACATAAAAATGTATTAAATTGCATATTCCTTATTAAACAGAAGCAGAGAGGAGGACTCAGGACATTATTTCCACAGATGCCTTCCACTGCCACATGGCCAAGTCATGCCATGATTTGCATGTGTTGTTCATAAGACAGGCTAGGGCTAAGAGAGATAATAATATTCAGAGAGTGTGCATGTGTGTGTTTATGAAAGCCAGAGCAAATGAAAGAGAGAGAGAGAGGGAGAGCGAGAGAGCGAGAAAAACTGAGAATTCATAGGAGTACAAGCTCCAGTGAGTGTTAACATTTCTAATTATCTCACTGTCACGTCTGGAGGCTAAGAAGATAACACCTGAAGTCACCAGGGTGGAGAGCAGGCACACACACATACACGCACACACAGTGTACAAATACTCACACACAGCCAGTACCACAAGCCGATACACCTCCCACCTCCTGCACCTCCATGCAAGGCCCTCGGATTTGTCTGTCTCTGCATGATTGCCTCTACCTCTCACTCCCCTTTTTCTACTGTTCCCTAATTTTTTTTCTCCCTCTTTTTTTGTACTCACACTCTCTGTGTGAAGTATAAAGTGAGGTCCAGCTCGTGGGCTCTCCCCTGTTTACCTACGTATGCACTGATGTCAAGATGGTGCACTTGCCTCACCCCTGTTGGCCATTTGCATGCAAGGGCATCACTATACTGCATATTTCCACTGATGTTTATCCTTGTCATGCCCATTGAACATGGCTTAAAGCCTGTGTTTGATATTAAATCCCATGCTAAGGGGCTTGATGGTTGATCAAATAAGTACCAGTGGGATGGCGGGTGGATTTAACTGGTTTTAGTATGCACAATAGTCCATTCCCCCTCTGATGCTAGTGTACATCCCAACTGAGGGATTTGCATTCAAACTGTATACTTGTTTGTCCACTACCATTTCAAGATAAGCCTGCTTTTTTTATGATACACAGACATTTTACTTTACAGTATACTGTAGCACTTCATTACTAGGTGTGCCATCATAGCCAACTTGCTACATTCTACCTCTTGCTTAAAGGCCAATGAAATATTCACAGACCAGTGTGTTACAGCAATATCTAGAGCTGTGAAGGTTTTTAAGGTCAACTTTCACTGAGACCTGTTCTTGCCAGACTGTCCTGTTTCGCCTACAGATCCTGTAGAAGGCCTTTTGGTAGTGACAGCCATTCTCCTGTGACTTCATTCTGTCACCCAGCCATCCGCCATCCCTTTTCCTGCTAAATGCAAGTAGTGTGAAAGCTGGCAACATTTCTACTGTATGCCTGGGTCAGGGTGACTCACTGGGTGCCAGAGATGTGGCTTTTGCTCTTTCAGACTGTTTAACATTATAAAGGCAAACGGAGAAGAGCCTTGAAATATTAATCACGTCAGAATTAACAGAGCTGTCAATCACAACAGCTACAGTAAATTGTCCTTGTGCTCTTGTCTGGGCTCCAGTGTCACTGCCAGCATCTGCAATGTGAAATAGAGACAGAAATGCCATATTTTCGCCACAAGAAAAAGGTATGTGTACTATGCTGTTCAACCACCAAAAACATAGCTTGTACACAGGCCAGCAATACTTGTTTGTCAGTGCAGAATCACAAATGCAGCACTTCCCTCAACAACATCCTGCTCAGCAGTAGAGTCCGCCAAACTCATGTCTCATAATCCAATCCGCTGACCTGATAGTCTGCTCTGCAGCCCAACTAGCCAGTTCCACCAGCACAGAGGTCCAGTGTGATTCATGGCATTTCCCCCTCCCAGCTCCCATGGAACCCAGATCACTTTTGTTGTGACATCACAACCAGGGCCCTGATTGGTCACCAGATGGCTGCCCTGATTGGATTCTGGCCCAAACTGTGCCGACTGAATCACTGGCTCAGTGCTACTCTGGATGCTGATCCAGCCCACCTGCACTGCCCAACAAACACACACACACACACGCACGCACACACACACACACACACGCACACACACACAAAACCAGAATACTTGCACATGAGCAAAGATGCGCACACACACAACAAGTATCGGTGACATTCAATTAAACATGTCCATTCATAAAAATAGGTCACTTAACTGCCAACAACTATACCTTGCTCCTTTCAATCTGTCTTTACCTTTTATATGTCTTGTCAATTGATTTTAAAGCACTCCTTTTTGAAGATTATGGCCCTTTAAAATCTAAGTGCCCTTGTTTAACTTAGCTTAAACGACTCTCCCTCTTTGCTTCGCGGGTTAGGCCCCATTTCAAGATTTCTGAGCACTGTCCTGGGAGACATAAAGCGTATGAGAAAGCAAGGGCATTCGGGGAGAGAGAGAGAGAGAGAGAGAGAGAGAGAGAGAGAGTGGTTTGCTGTGCTATGTGTCCAACTCTAAGTGTATCAAGGCTTTTACGCATGTATCTACTTTCGTTCACTGTCTCTATTCAGCTACATGAAGCAATCAGCAACCCTTAAGTGCAGGCATTCTCTTTTAAATACAGTACAAATGGACGTTAGCTTCTACTTGAGCCTTGAGAGGCACTCCTGAAGCCTCTCTGATTGAGACATGAAACCAGAGCTCTCTTCTATTCCCTCCTCTTCCTGCACACCCAAAGGGATGCCTGCAGCGCCGCTCTCTAACGATACCCCTGGCACACACATCCTCACCAAACACAGCTCCCCGAGGACAGCTGCAGGCATTCTGTAGTGTCCATCCATACATCCAGACCACCATTTCACTTCTTGAGTCCCAGGGCTGCACACTATTCAAACAGTGGCATTACTGTTGTTATTTATTCTGGTCCTTCAAAATCCCCATCAAAATTTCCCTTCTCTGTTGTTTCAATATCTTCTGTTTTCTTTATGCACTTTCCTGTCGTATCGCCAGGCTGATCAAACACTTGCATCTGCAGCTTTTTCAATCCATCCAGAAGCGAGAGAGAGAGAAGCAACACCCTCTCAAAAGCCAAAAGGAAACAGAAGCACCACATTTGGCAGAGGAACAGACCCCCTGCTGCACCTGTGCCCGTTCAGGCAGATCAGTATTTAGCTGAGCCCGCCTGCTGCCCCGGGGACAATGAGCAGGGAAGGGAGGATGGACCGAGGATTTGAGAGGAAGACTTGGACACCGTTCCTCACCCTCTGTGCCAGCGTTACAGGTCGAGTGGACCAAATGTGTACTCGCTGGCACTAACAGACAGCTGTTTGGTGATCTGCCTTTGGGCCAGCCCCTAACAAACATGAATGTGAAGAGTAGCACACTGAACATCTTGTCCAACATTGCCATTTCCTCTTTTTCTCTAGACTTAAATAAACAAAAAAAAGTGTAAAGGGGAGTGTGTACATGAAGGATTATAAATTAAATTATGGCCCCAGCTAATCAGTTAGTGGTAAATAACAGACGGTGTCTCCACGTATAAAGTAGCAGAAACTGTTACCATTATTAACTTTTGCTAGGATGTAATATGTGCTTTGCAAATGCACCTCCATTTACGTCACCTGGCTTTGCATTTTAGCACACTCAGGCGCAGCTTCAGACCTGTCTCTTGCTTGTTCCCCAAGGTTGTCATTACAACAAAACAAGCTTTAAAATTCTGAGAGCGACTGTCCGTCCTGGTGCCAAACACTCCCCTACCCCTCCCCTGTTATATTTAAGAAAGCTGTTGATCACACCTGTTCCCGCTTCATCCTCAGATGTGGGAATCACGATGAAGGGAATATCACTGAATGTGTTATCTGCTTAGGAGCTGTGACGCTGCGTTTCTATGGTAACACTCCACCCGGTATTACAGTCATTTTGTTATCCTTTCTTTTGCTGCCAGTTATTCTCCAAAAACAGTCAAAGCCCTGGAAAAAGGGCCAACAGGAATGGTTTGTGAAACGCTAGCCAGGAAGAGAGAGCCATTTCCATTCTCCCACGCAGGCACCTGATATTGTTTTATATGCGTCTATTTTCCCTAGCATTATCATCCTCACATTCTCAGGTTCTCTACGTAGCCATTATGGCAATATGAAAAGTTTGCGGGCTTTTCCTGAGCTGTTCAATACCCATGTTCAGAGCACATTATTCACACGGGAAGATTTAATTCATGAATCCATTCTACTATTGGCTAAGAGCTATCTTTACCTAATTATGCACAAAACAGACATTCATCAGACTGGCATTTGTTTGTGCCTATGTTTCCTCTTGAATAAATGAACATAAGAGCCTGTGGTGAGGAAGTAACACCCTCCCCTAAGAGCCTGGTGTCCTACAGGGATGCCGATCTGCACAGTGACAAACTGTTGTTCTGATCAGTACACCCCGTTATTGATCATTCGCTGATGATCAATGTCTCCTTTTCAGTATCATTATTGCAACAAATGACATTAATGAAGAATGGTGTTCCTATGTGTGTTCTTATTCCCACATCTTTAAATTTTGTACTCACACACATTGTGTATTCTCAGGCACACAAAGGAAGCTACAATAGCTAATGCGTCATTTCATTTCTAGATAATGACGTGCAAAAAGCACATAAAAGGCAGAAATCTTGTGGAGTCTGTGGAAGAATGATAAACTTGACCTCATAGCACACAAGGGGGAACATGGAGAGCAACGCAAGAAGAGGCCAGACGAGAGGGGATGTTAGAAAATGTACACTCTCTCCCTTTTTTCCTGGGGCTCTGAGGCTTTGCAAGAGAGGGGAGAAGGAGAAACAGCTGACCACTCTCTGAGGAAACAAAGGACTTAGGGGTAGTTGGGCCAAAGTTAAAGGTCAAAGCTGAACACGGAGAACTATAGCAAACACAACAACTCCTGTCCTTTCCTTTCCATACAACTCCACCACGGAATACAAACATATATACGGAGGCATACTACGGATGTAAAACAGAGAGTATTGGAGACGCGGGGAGAAAAACAAGAGAGACAGCAGCACAGAGGGAAGCCTGATGGGAAAAGACAAAGAGGAGGAGAGGGAGGGAGGGATGAGGATAGAGATTGAGCACATAAGAGAGTTGTAATTTGCCTAACGAAAGAAGAGAGTGACAGATAGTGGAAAATGAGTATGTTGAGGGGAGGAGAAAATGATGGGCTAGTGAACATGTTGGTGAGCTGCAATAGGTTGAAGGAGAAACAGAACACAGAGGGAAAGGGAAGAAGGTCAGAGATGCAAATGTAAAGGGAGACAGAAAAGACAGTGAGGAAACGGTGTGAATGAGAGTCTCTGGGCCCCAAACTCAAAGGTGGGCGGGGTGGAAGTGGGGGGGTTATATGGAAGAGAAAGCGAAAAGGGAACTGATGAAGATGGAGGAAGCCTGGGCACAGAGAGTGGTCTTTAATCAAAATGTTTTTTAATTAATTTTACAATCAAGGCACTGCTCGTTAGCTTTGGCACACGTAAGAAATGACACTGCAGTGTTACGCGTGTCATTAATATAATGATGACAGATCGCCGCTCCTGTGGGACCGCCTCTGCTTCGTGACAGCTGGGTCCTCCAAGCGCTGTCACCTGACTGGCATGACATCACCTAACCTCGTTCAGCGTGGCTGTCCATGGTACAAGTGACACGGCCACTGCACAACTGCTACTACACACCTACTTGGCTCTGACGCTAAGGCCACCGATAAGACGTTCTCCTTTCCTTCTCACTGCCTCTGTCCTTCATTTCATCATTCAAACAAAGACACGGAACCAAATAAGCAGTTAAAGAGAATGAACTCTCACCCAGCTTCTAACAAAAACTGACTAAGGTGCACTTGTGTTATAGTATCATACTGTATATTGTCTCGCAGATAATCAGTCGCTAAAGGAGCAGGGCACGCGCACACAAATCCACACACACACACATCCTCATACCACACACACTGCTGGTGCCTCACTCTCTTATACACTGTTGTCATGGCAACCCCATTAAGGGAGGACAGTCAGGCAACAACTCTGGTGAAATCATCCTGTCTCCTTTCTACCTCTCTCTCTCTCGTTCTTTCACACACATACATACACCTTCCCTTTCTTTCACTGCCAGCCATTTCTATTTGTCTCCCTCCATTACTTTTGCCTTCCTCGCACATTGTCCTTCTCCTCCTCTCCTTGCATCACCCTTGGCACACCTCTCTGCCCGTCTCTCTCCATTACTTTGCTACCTTTTCATCTTCTCACCTCCAGGCTCCTACATCCCAGGCGAATGTAAATATGCCATCTCCCTTCTCAAACCCTCACTGCATTTATAGCTGACTTATGTTTGGTCACAATCCCTACATTCAGAACTATGACTGTCTCACTCGCCGCCTGTCTCTCTCGCCAACTCATTCTTCTAGACACAGATACATTTGTGATTGAGCCGCCACCTTTCTTTTTGTACTCTCTCCAATTAAACGTGAGATTTACAGGGGGAATCAGACAGAGGGCAGCCTCTGAGGACAGCTTTAATAAGGGCTCTGTGCTGCACTGCTCTCTTTTTCATGCTCTCTCGCCTTCTCTCTTAGGAAGATGGCTTGCCATTTAGCAGTTGCAAGGACAGGAGACAGGAGAAACAGGTTACATGATAACCCCTCTCTGACAGGAACATTAACACTGGCCCAGCCATTAAAAGCTAGCCAGCCAACAATGATCAATGCCAATTTGTGGGTGCCCCAATGCAGTTAAAATAATCACATAAAGGTGATCTCTAGAACTTAACAGCTAATATTATTCAAGCTCATGTTCTGAGACTTAGCTGCCACATTAGTTCCAGTAGCTATTTCATCTATCTTTAGTTCACTGTTTGGCTCACTGTGTTGCTTAACAACTTAATCAGAACAGTGGCACACCCTTATAAACAATGCCTTAATGTTCAGAAATCATCTCTCCATGCCTTTCTATCACTGTTAGTGCTCATCCCTACGAGCCACCTGTTTGTCACAACCCCGAGCATCAAGTCTGAAACCCTCGCCCATCTTGATCCACTCTATCCCACTTCATGAGGTAGATAACACAGTATGGTGGAGAGCACACACAGGATGCCCCCCAGAGAAATAATCTGCAGATACAATGAGTGAATACAGGGGGATGAGCAGCATGGCCCTAAACTAGCAGAAAGCCTGCATGATGAGAAGAGGGGGAAAATAAAATAAAGAGGGACAGAGATGGAGAGAAAATGAGAACTGGAGACAACAATAGAGGAAGTGAGTAAAGAAATGGAGGGCATGGGGAAGGGGGAGTGGATGGGGAAGGTGTTGGGGGGGGGGCTTCATTAAAGGAGGCAGAAAGGAGAGAATGAGGAATGAGTAGGTGGTGGTGTGTGAGGTGATAAAAGAAGAAGGGGGAGCAAGCATTAGAGGAAGACGGAGGCATCTGCTGCTGCTCCACATGGATGTTTATCCAGCCTGTGGCTTCCTAGGAGACGCATAGTAGAACTTCTTTTACCGGAAGCTGCCTCTCACATCACTCTATGGGTCCGTGTGTTTGTGTGCGCAGGAAAAAAAAAGCTGAAATAAATTTCAGTTCCTAATAATCTTTGCATGTATTACACACTGGCCCAGTAGTGTGCCGTTGCCTAAGTATAGCACTGCATGCATAATAGGTTTCCTTTGTGGCTACGCATCAGTGTAGTTTAAGTAGCGCGACCCCTTTAGCAACTGATGGTTGTGCCCAGCCCTGGGAGAGGGGCAGGGTTAGTACAGTGGACAGTGTGAAAGAGAAAAGAAGAATGTTTATATTTAGCTCAGCACACAATAAGTTGGGGGACTAGACAGAATTTTGAAAGCACTGATTATTACGGTAGCGTTCATACAGACTGGCCACAGAGTAGTTGACTCGGAGCGCTGTGTTCAGGCCAAGAGAAGCTACGTCACAAGAACTGCCTCTCAAAATGGAGGGGAGCGGATAGCTCAATGTTGCAGCGTGGCTGTTATGAATATTTGAAGCAGCCATAACGCTAGGCTCCTGGTTGTGGCTTGAGGGGAAAACATGGGTGCGGGCATAGAGTGCTTGGCAGTACAGAGAGGCCGGGGCAGAGGGAGGATGACGGGAGGGGTAGTGGGCAGTGGCGGAGGCAGCAGCCCATCCTGAGGCTGGCAGCAGGCAGTTCAGTGAATGAAAGCAGGGCAGGTCATGTGTGGGTGGGGAGGCGGGACTCTCCTGCTGCTGAGACAGATGCCACGGTTGTTAGGCTTAATTTCTTCTGCCAAGCACCACCCAGAACTGGCCAAAAACAAACTCAAATGCTTGTGGCCAGTGTGTGTGTGTGTGTGTGTGTGTGTCTGTGTCTGTGCCTGAGCGTGTGTGTCAATAGAAAGAAAGAGCACTGTTTGATTTGGTATCAGGCTCTAACAGGAGCACACACAAGCAAAGCAGTAATCGTTTATTGTTCAATCCCATCCACCTTACTCCTCTGTTCCCTGAGTCACCCTCCTATCTCCATTTCTCACCATCAATCTTCCAGACTCTTTCTAGTATGTCTTTCTCTCTCCCCCCATCTTTACCCCATCTTTCCCTCTGCAGCAAAGCTGGCTCCCACTGCAGTGAAAAGAAAAAACACAGAGAGAGGATGAAGGAGCAGGGACTGAGAGAAAGAAAGAGGTGAGAGATGAAGAAAGAGCAGTGTGGCATTATTGGCTATAGCTGAGCTGATCTGAGCAGATTACTTGAATACAACGCTCACAAATCACCATTCTTCTTCTTGAGCCTCACAACCCATCACTGGCACACAGATGCTAATGCTTACGCACACACACACACACACACACGCACACAGATACACCTCCTACCTTGAGCTGACACCCACACCTGTGGCCTATCTCATCATTCTGCAGTCAGTGCTCCTCACACCTAACACTACATTCACCCAAACACTTGAGTGCACACATCATTCACCACAGTGCTTCCTTCCTTGTCAAGAGTCATCATCCATGCAGCAAGACATAATTACCTCTTGACTAATAATTAGTAAAATTAATACAGCAGCAAAAAAAAAGTGCAGAATGCATTCTAATTTACTTCCACAGAGTGTTTATTACGAACACTTACTTTTTCTTTCTTTCTCTTCACTTCTTTCTTGACTTTGCTCAGCCCAGCTGGGTTGAAGGTTGCTGGGGTGGGGGCAGGGCAACAGCTTGCACCAAGCCCAGTGTGACATGTTTTGCCTCTTTACTTACACATTAATTCAAGTATTGATTATGTTTGTGTTAAGCACAAGGAAAAAGAGCACTGGGAAGTCAGAAAAACACGAAAAAGAATTCATCAGAAGCCACCATTACCATTCAGGAAACAAACACTGCTGGCACGCACACCCCTCAATTACCAAGGACAAATGCATCATACATGTACACACACACACACACACGCGCACACACACACCAATGCAAGTGAAATGCATCACTGCAGCTTCCTGACATGGACACACACAACGACGGCTACATTCATTTCATCTGTAGCACAGCAGGTCTTTGGATGCCGATCCATAAACATTGATTCACACTTGAATTCCCTCTTATACATTTATCTATTTACTCATTCATTCGCTTATACATTCCATGTCAAAGAACTGCCAGCTGCCATGGATAAAGTCTAGTAATTGAATCATGTAGGACTTTGATATGACATTTTCTTTTTTTTTTTCTTTCTTTTTTTTACTAATTAGACACAAAAACATCTTATTTTGTTTGTTGTGGAAGAC
>VUQK01005930.1:11054-25984 GCA_015106715.1 Bujurquina vittata | reverse complement strand
CCCACACTTGAAAACGCATATAAAAAACACTCCCTGTCTCCCGCAATCCGATATAACCAACCCATCACAAACTATATATATATATATATATATATATATATATATATATTTATATATATATCCAGCACCATGCCTGGCTCAACAGATGTGCTATTAACCATGCTTACACACACTTCTGCAGCACAGTGCCCTTCCTTAACTCTCCTCCTCACTCTACCTGATCTCAACTTACATTCCCTCACATGAAAGCGCTACACCATGCAACAGCATTACAAAGGTCCACCTCTCCCTATGTGGCTCTTTGCCTTCACTTTGATTTTCTGTCCATCAAGGGGGCGTGGATTAGTGCTCTCTTGTTTATCTCCTCGTCAGTTTTATCTATCTATCACTAAGCCATCCACTGTGTGGCAGCGGCCCCAGCACTGCATTAATCCCCTATCAGCCAGCCAGCCATCCATCACCCTCCTGTCTATCACGTCAGATCCATCATCCGCCCATCTGTCTCACACTGCCCATGCTCAGAGATGATCTCCTCGGAGAGCCCCACCAGCAAGTCACAGAGGGCGGAGGGGACAGCGAGGCAGAAGGAAATTAGAGGGAAATGCAAAAAGAGAAGACGGGTCGAGATTACACACTGCTATTCCGTCTCTCTCCCTCCCTCAGCCCATATCCTGTGGAAAGCCTTCACTACATGCTTATTAGATGTTGTGTTTGTTTCCTTTTAATTTGCCTGTTTTCCTCGCCTGCTAATTCTACCCAATGGGAAACACGGCAGTGGTGGGAGAGACGTCTGCTAGGACAAGGGTCGTAAATCCCATAAAACCCAGATATAGTGAGAAACACTGGCCCCTCCTTCTTCAGCATGTTGGAGCAAGGAAGGGATATTGTCTAAAGCCTCCGGCTTTAAAACAGCTCAATATCTGGGTTCATCAGGGGTCATTTGTATTTCCATCCATATCTGCTTGCATCAAAAGGTGAGTTAGGGGGGCACATGAGCAGGAGAGAAGGTGAATGTAGGGCAAACGTTACAACACTCGCACAAGGAAGCAGAATCCACACAGGTGCATGAAGCGCAGGATGAAGGGGTAAGAGAGTGTAAACAGGTACATATTAGGAGAACTAGTGAGCACATAGAGATTTAGGTCTGTACACTGCAAATGGTAGGTGAGCAAACAGGTATGTATGTGGGCTGAAGCACCGTAATTATTTAGACTAGTCGACAAACAGAGTCTATAAGGGCAGGACAAATTGTTTAGAGGGTAACAAAAAGAGCAGAGAAAAATAGGCTAATGTACATGCTTTCAGACTTATTACAGAGACAGAGAAAAAAAGTAGAAGTACAAAATGTGGTCTAACTGCTCAACGGCTAACCCAAAGTAGTGGATCTGTGTGAAAGAGTGTGTTTAAATACAAACCATTACCTGTTTACAGTGTGTAACCACCTCAAGGCGATTGTACGATCACGGTTTGCAGTAACTCGATTTGCTCGGTACACGGTGTTCACGTGATGTGTTTGATGCAAAGGAGCCAAGCAAAACATGTTTTTAGCACCACAAGGAAAATGTTTGAGTCTGTTTTGCTGTGATGATGAGTTTACAGAGCCCCGCAACACAGGCTCTGTTACCTGACGTTGAAATATAAAAGACACTTCTCTGTCACCCAGAAACGTGTTGTGCTTTTTCAGTTGGCTGTTTACCTCGAGTCCTGCCTTGGTGTTGTACATAAACCCACTGCTTTGCACAGAACCAAGAAACACAAGTGAAGGTATATTGCACAGCAACGCAAAAGACTGATTTTTGAGGTCAGTCACCTAAGTTAGTCATCCTTCAATTCTGGCTCTAATTTAGCTACGATAATCCAGTTAGTATGATTGCATGACCGCTGCGATAATTTGAGTACCGCCTTGATCTGATTACAATCAGGTTACTAGCATTCGTGTTGGGTTAAAGTGGCTAAAAAGAAAAGAAAACGAAAGATAAAGAAAAAATGTATTCTACACTGAGTCCTGGTGTTTAATTTTTTTTTAACGCCATTAAGGAATTTAAGGCGTCCAAAATCTCTACAGCATAATTATTACATGACTTTGCGAAAACCACCAACAATAGAAAACATAATGAAATTCTTCTTATAAAATGAATGAAAGCTCCCTCCCAGCACCCCCACCTTATTTGTCCATAAGCCTCTTTAATACACCATTTTTTAGTCATACATCATTAAATATACAGTGTAATACAATGCACAGCAGAAATGTCAGTGGAATACAGAATGCTGCCCTTTGCATTTGTCTGAACTTGTATGATAATTATGACCTAAGCAGTGGTCCATGTCATATGACTGAATAAATACAGAGTTTACTGTACATTGTTCACTGTATGCTCCGTTAATAAGTTAGCATTTTTCTTGCTAGATAATTCTCCTAGAATCTACAATAGCTATAGTTATATCTTCAATCATATAAACAGTTTGATACCTACAGCAGTGCTACTGTAGACTGACGCCAAGCCTTAAAATGCGTCATTGATGATCTCTCAGTACAGTCAAATGTTTTTTTATCCCCCGCATTCTCCATTGCAGGATCACATCTGGGACTGCAAAATGTCTTGTGAACACACAAGATGCTCTACAAACACCGGAAACCAATTGACAGCTGAAATATCTGTGTAACAACAAAAACAGGGAATAGCAGAAAAGAGATGTGCAAAGTGTCTACTTTTATCCACAATGAGCTTAAATAAACATCTCCAAACAACTGCTTCTTCCATGGGGCAGCAGAATCAGATGAGACAGCTGTCAGAAAGCATCCATATCCATCCTGAGTTAGCTCTAATTAGAGAACTGTTTTGCTCCTTCTTCTGGCCTTCCTTGACAGATACTGCTCAATCACCACACCGGTGCTGAACACTGCTCCAACTAGGGCAGTGCAATTAAGCAGAATTTTATTTTCATTTATCATTTTGGCTTCTGTCCATTATGAAGCATGATAATTGAGATAACATGATGCTTTTGTTTGGTGTCGTAAATCTAGTGCACCGCTTTCATTTACAGTGGTGAAATGTCTTCCCTTTTCAAAACCCAGAAGTTATTCGCCGCAGTTAAGTTCAGCCCCAACTAAGATGATGGAAAGAGAGGCCTTGGTCTACAGGAAAAGTAAAAGTCATTCAGCTTTATGGAAACACTCAGAGTAATCATTTAAATAATCCTGACCACACCATTGCCTGAAATATTCATAATTATGATCTGCAATCTGCAATTATAGGGCATAGTACTGATACAGGGACAACTCACACATAGCACAGTTTTAAGCACAGTCCCCAGACATGCATATACTGTACTTGCAGTGTGTGTATGCATTAATACTAATCACACATAAACCGAGCCTTGATGTGATGAGTCACTAGGCAACGTACAGTGGCAGCATGCTTTTGCAGAAAAGTTATAGCTTCTAAACATTGCTGCAGAGAGAAAGACACACAGAGATAAATGTATAATCAGCGGCACAGCCAACACCTACCTAAATTATTTCGTAAACACTGAATTAATCAGCTCTTAGACAAATAGCTGAATAAATACTGTAGATAACCAAATCAATATTATACACTCAATTCATTTGAGTTCACAGGGATGTCAAATTCCGCATAGTTCCACAGTACACTGATTAAACAGGCACCACATTAATTCAGTAAATCAATAAAACCAATCTGTCAAATAAATCAAGTCGCATGGGCGACTGCAGCCAATTGGAGGGCAAGGACACATTAGAATTCCCGTGCTCCAACTGCATATCTGTGTCAAGCAGGCAGAACACTGATTTACTGTGTGGATTCCACAATTTGTTGAATGAAAATGATTAATCCATGAAACAATAACCAGGGTGCCAAGAAGGCACATGGTAATTCTATAATGATCAAAGACTCAATTAAATCCATTCCCATTCTGTTCCCTAAATGCCTCTGCAGCTGCAGAAAGCGTGTGTGTGTGTGTATGTGTGTGTGTGTGTGTGTGCGTGCGTGGTTTTAGTGATTGGCTTATGTTATGTGTGTCTTTTCTGTATCATTGCGGGGAAGTGAGGTGACCAGAGGCTAGGTTGTGCTCTAGCAACTGCCTATTGTGGTCAGGTGACGTATGATGTGTGGTTCATGTTCAAACAGCACTACAGGAGGACAAGTGGTGTGAAAGTAATTGTTACTAGATTAAAAAGCACAATCATATTCTGGCAGAATGACTAGCTACTATATTCAATTAGAGACACGTCCTTCACCATCCACAGTGTCACCTCTTGCGGTGTCCATCTTTAGATTTTTATTTTTCCTAAAAAAAAACATTTGACTTTCTTTTGTCCCCATTTCAGATGAAGGTAACAAAGCACTCGATTACTAAAAATTGCAGCACAGCAGTGTAGTTTTTAGAAACGACAAAAAAAAAAAGAAGAAAAAAGCCCTTCACATAACCACAGAGGGTTTGCTGAGCATGCATGGTCATTTTTAGCAGCATCTTACCTCACATTGATTCTGTTAATGCCACACCTGGGTGCTAGTTGTTGACTGTCGAGAAGATTCACTGGAAAACACAAGGCTCTATTCCACTCAGAGGCATGGGGCATGGCAGCCTCAATACTATCTTTGTAATGCAAAGAGAAATTTTATCTGTACCTCTATAGCTCATCAGCACTGAATTATCTTGGATTTTTGCAGTTCATTCTCATCAGCCCCATGTCGATACACTGCAGATACTTATGAAAAGATGTTGATAAAACCCCCTTCATGCTACCTGCCTTCCACCACAACAAACAGAACAGTACCCAACTTTAGCACGATCAACCAGTTGTTGGGAATTTCAAAACTGCCTGGCCACAAATGCCGTTTTACCTCAAGGCGGCTCTCATTGTGCCGTGTTGTGTGAAGTCCAGATATATTTGGCACATTTGGCACATGAGTACAAAGGTGAACATTATAAAAACCATGTTGTACTGGGTCGATTAAAAAGAAAAAGAAAAAGAAAGAGCAGCAAAAAGGTTAATAAGCTGTTGCACTCATTCACTTTTGCGCACAGTGTCAGGGAGGTGACTCTATGATACCACAAGTGTGGGTAGTACTTTGGTTTGTGTCCATATGTGCAGAGGAGCAGAGGGCACGAGGATTGGAGAGGCGCGGCACAGGCTACTCTCAGGTGAGACATGCATAGTCCCAACATAATTATAATCCTTAATTAATCCACCTCGGATGCTCTCTCTCTCTCTCTCTCTTCCTCTCTCTCTCTGGCTCTCATCTCCCCCTCTCTTGAAGTTCATCGCTCTAGGTGTTTATGGACTTTTTCCATCAAGGTGCACTTCCCCCTCTCAGTCTTATCTGGCATCATGTAAAATGCTCTAGGTGTTTTTGCAGCTGTTTATGTATATATGTGCCCTTTCCTACCTTTCTCAAGGAGCTCCATCTCCTCTTCCATTCCCCTCCTCCCCTACCTCATTTCTCTTTCCTCAATCTGCTTTCCTCCAGCTCCCATCTTGGCAGACAGGAAAACAAGCGGCTTCTTTCGGTCCCATGTTGTTTCTTGGTGTTCTCAGTACTCACAGCACGGAACACAGAGACGTACAGACACAAACATGCTCACACCAGTCCAACACCATATACTCCAAGGGGAGTGCTGCTGACACAAATACAAACCCACTAGGGCCATCCCTCTGTGGAATGACTCAGGTGTGTCTCGCATGAACACAGCTTGCAAGGATCCTGTTTATAAACATGTCTCTCCTAATTCTAGTGCCCAACAAAATGCCGGGAAAGCAAAGACAACACTGAGTAACTCCTGCAGTCACTGACTGTGAGGGGGCCGGTGGCAGAAAGCGGGAAAGAAAGTGGATTGCGCAAACGGAGAAGTAATAAAGGAACATTGAAGTTCCAGTGAAGATGAAGGGTCTGGACATGGCACTAAGCAGAAGGTAATGAGGATAAAGGTGTCAGTATTGACGCAGGCAGAATGAGAGCACCAGGTGTGAGGAGGAGTGACGACTACTTCTGCCATTACCACTCAGTCTCCGGCTCTGTCCATTTTGGCCGAGCCAATTAGAGGGGCTCATCCGCCACACCGGTCTGCACCCTCCATCAAGCTATCAGAAAACATAAGGATTGATTGGACAAGCTATTAGGTCAATTGATCCCTGTTTCCTTTCATCTGCGTGCTCCTCCTTTTTCAGATGGACAATTTGGATGTGGAAGACTTCTCCAATTACCTGAAGCTTCACCTTTTTTTAGTTAGTTTAGTAGTCAAAGTTTCTCCCTTCTGCTCTTTGGGGTATTTGGTTTTACTTGAGAATTTGCATGCAGTTTACATGAAAGGATTTTTTTAAGTATTTGTGTTTATTTTGTTGCATATATTAGCATTCATACAGTTTTCTGTGATTGCGTCCACGCTTTGCTATAAAGGACTGAAGTTGATCTCAATGGCACCGTTGCCATTATACACCTTTGGCAGGAGCTGCCACAACTGATTTTCCAAAATGCCAGACAACCCGCAGGGCAAAATTATACTGATTTATGATCATTATTTTCAAGTGCCTTTAAAATTGTATCTTGGCACAGGGCATTGAAAACCTCTAAAATAGATGTTAAGAAATGAAAACTGCAAAACAAAGTGACGTGATAACGAGGATTTAAAGTTTTCCATATATTCTGTTAGAAGCAAATTAGACAGGCTCACAGAGTTTATCAAGGCTACAAGTGATTGGTTTACCAGGTGGTTACGGCATATCCTTCCCACCAATCTAAACTTTGAATATCTAATAAAGGCGCAAAACTAAAATTAATAAAAATCATTAAAACAACGGCTGGAATACGGTCATTGAAACTCCAGTGATACATTTTTTAACAGAGATCCCCTTCCCTCTGACAAATCAGTGTAAAACTGAATGAATTGCTGGTGAGGTTGATTGGTCACATTGAATGAGCATCACTGAGTCTTTTCCCTGCTGTACACCCAGTCGTCTCTCAGTCGATAGACACAACCCAAATACACCAGGCACTCAATCCAATGTGTTGCTACATGGGCCAATCCAGCTAATTTAACACCCACTCCATTTATGAAAAAGAGTCCTCATCGATTTTTTTTTTCTGTTCGTGTGCTCTTATTGCTCCTGTTCATTTTCGCCACGCCGGCGCCTACACGTGCTCAAGGCTGGCAGCAACTGAATTGAATTAGTGTGTGGTAGGGTTGCTGTAAGATTGGCTCCTCAAAACCCACACCTCCAGACTTTCTCCAGATGTAGCAGAGACGCCAGCACCGATAACCAACAGGCTGCAGCATGGCTGCGTGACCACATCACAGATAACTCCACAGCACAAAAGCCAGGAGCTCCACAAAGGACACTGAATGACCACCGCATCTGCACCTCATTGCCACAGCAAAGACAGGCTCTGCTTCTTGGCCAGTATGCATACCCCTGGCTAGTGCACCCTCTACTCTTCATCCCTTGTATTTTCCTTTCCTGTCTTCCTCTTTTTGCCGCTTTATTTCCAATCCATTATTGCATGTTTATCCTCCAAAAATGTAGTCTAGCGTTTAAGGGGGAAAACAGCCAACACATTACAAATGGCTTTAGAAAACATAATATGGTATTTTTGATTGCAATAATTAGTCCAACAAAAGCTGTTAAAAACCATTTCCAGTGTGTTTTGTCAGCAGTGGTAAAACACTGAAACACAATAACCATCATAATCATAATGGTTTTCCTGTCAGGACAAGTCTTATCAGGCTGGTGACAACCACAGAACTGCCACTGCCAGGTAAGCATTGCTAACTACAAAGGCAAGGAGCAAGGAAAAGCTACTGGCACTCCACAACACAGAGTTTCTGGGTCAGTCCAGAGAAATCTGCCCGACTGACACACAGCATTTTGACATAACAAAAAGAGAAATAAAATAATGCTCCTGCCCATTCACAAGGAGCAAACAGGTACCCAGGCAGCATCCCGTGAGACAATGGAAACGGGCATTGATCCCATCACTTCCACAACCCACCCTAATGAGATGGAATAGGTTAAAGAGCGCTTCTTAATCTCATATTGTAACAATGCTATATCATTCATCTGAATCCTTTCGTGCGCTACGAAGAAAGCAGATTATGAAAAAGTTGTTTTTTTGCCATGTATTACAATGGAAAATAATCTTGAGATTTATGATAAATCTATATAATGACCATGCACATAACCAAAAATAAACTCTCCTGTTCAATAGATTATGAGAAGCCTGCAACTGGTATACGTGCAAGGCTTTTACTAATCCGATATCATATCAGGGAGCTTTCCATCATCAAAAGACAATTCTGAGATTAAGTTTATCATTAGAATATACTGCGGTGCCACAGAGTTCTACTGTTCTGCACTGGCACAAATATTCTCCTCCTGGAGACTGAAATATCTTATAGTGGCAGTATGGGTGCACAGTAAAGTGTGTGTTGTTAAGTGTGCATGTTAAAGCACCATCAGCACTCGTGTAGCTATGCAACAGTTTTAATTCATTTAAATTATTTTAAATGGTCTACTTTAAGCATACGCACGCAATTTACACTTTCGCTGTGTCAAAAAAAGTAAAAGAAGCTAAATGGCTACATGTACATGTGTTATGGTGGGCAGTTGTAGCTAAATAATTTTGTGTTTGTCGCACAATATAAAATTCTGTGTCTTGTCTTGGCTGACGGATGGCTTTAATTAAGAGATTTCCGAACCAAACTGCTCCCTTCTATTCTCTAGCTTTTTTTTTTTTAATTTTAATAATGTGTATAATTGCCCACTGAGAACAGAAAATTGAAAATAATTTGATCACAAAACAGAAAACTTAATTGAATTGTGTATTTATCTGCATTATGTTCTCGTGTGTATTTTGAGGTACGCTATTTGCTCCCACAGAGGGCATTAAAACTGTAGAATAATGTACTGTTATACTGTTACTAAAAGCCACACTCATTTTTATTTCACACCATCTTATGCGTGAAAAATATGTCACTGCCCTTCACAGGTTAAGGATAAATCTCCATGCAGTGTCAAAATCAACAATCCTGCTTTTGGCATGTAACATTCAATATGTGTTGCTTGCAGCAATTAATAATTGTGGTGAGAAAAAATGTTTTAGAAATTGAGCATTACAGCGACAGAACAGGTATCAGCATTTTTTAAAAAATCCAGTCAATGTTATTTTTCTAATGTTACATTATTCTCTGAAACAGCATCGATTTAATATACTGAGCGAAAAACAACACAGGTTATTTTGTGAAAATCATCAGAGCTTTTCCTTTTGGCTATTTTCTATCAACATATACATTTGGTCAGCGCTGTAAAAGAGCTGTAGGGTATAGACAGCAGGAAGCAGAAAGAAAAGTAAAAATACATGGTAGTACTCACTTTGGGAACTCTGCACTGTTATTTATTAAAAAAAGAAAGAGTATCTGTACATGTCTGTGCAGGTGTGTGAGTGCCTCCATGCATGCACAGACACACATACTGTTGACACGTGCATGCATATGCAATAAATATACTTTAAACCTAAATGGATAGAACAAATTTAAATAAATACACCCTCATGTGCTAATGCTATTAGGCAGGCTCTGTGGATAGTGTCTTCTTCACAGCTGGTGTTTTAAACAACATAAAACAATGAGCGAATCCTGACCACAGCATTGCAAAACCTCAAAAACTCAAGTAAATCTAATTATGATTAGCGACTTATTAAATGTGTGACGATCATTAATGCCATGCTAATATATGACTATTATTCAACCATTGAAAGCTGGGAATAATTTTTCTGATGGTGATGTGACACACAGACAAGGGGGAAATAAATCCTTCTGTCTTCCCGGGGAGTGTGTTTGGCAGTAAACCAATTCCAAGTCTGGCTTCTTGAATGCCCAGATAACGCAATCAGACAGTTGCAATATTGCTGTTTTACCACCTGAAGAATTTAAATTTGATTCAGCCCCTTCAGAATAGTAGACATGCCAATTTTTCCCTAAGAATTGGCAGGGCAAACACAATGCACCCCAGCGAAATGAGGGAAAGAATGAGGGAAAGGATTACAAACGGAAAATAACTGTTTTCAGGGGCTTTCTTGTGTGCCTCCTCAGGTTCAATTTTATCATAACAACACACAAAGACAAAAGGTTTGATTTCATCTATCATGACTGCAATATAGGCTGCTGATTCCTTTTTATTAGAGATTTTATTATTAAATTGGGAATTAGTTCAGCATAGTAGCATTATAATGGGGTCTCAGTTACCATGATTTGAACCCCTAAACATTAAGGGGGTTACATTTGATTAAATCTGGACGAAAGGCGGTGTTCTTCCAGTGGTTTGGAGTGAGGTTGTATTAAGAAAATAACTTATCCTGTTGCCCTTTTGTAGACAATCTATAATTAGAATTTGGTGTAGGCTAAATTTAAAAGAACTTCTCACTTAGTTGGGGAGACCCAGAAACACTCCTCAAGGACTCCTGGGACTCCCAACAGCTAGCCTATAGTTAATGATTTGACAAGGTGAGGATTAATGATGTAGTCTTGGACACGGGGATTGGACAGAGTAGTTCACACTTGCTCTGATGCGATTCCCTAATAATCAATGCGTTACTTCATTTCATTCTCTCTGCAGGGGGACTTGCAGAGATAGAGAAAGAGCGAAAACAGTGGACAGGGGGGGCTTACTAAAATCTCTTATGTCACCAGTATCAAGGATATCTCTTTTTGCTTATCTCCCTTTTCTGTCAGGCTTATAAACAGCTCTTCGCTTATACTGTGGGCTTTTTAAAAAGAGTCGTGATCTGCTTCGATTTTCCAATGCCAGCTGAAAACACTTCACCGCTTCTTCACTTTTGCAGGACAAGCACACTGCCACTTTCAAGCTCACTGGCCCTATGTATTAATTAAAATTGCCAAAATCCGCTACCGTCCAGGCCACGGTGCACTGCCCAGGCCCACAGACCGAGAGTGACACTCAGATCCGACTAATTGAGAACATCCAGCACGCATTTTAAATATGAGGCGACTGCTGTTGACGCACCGTAAACATGAACTTCGCTATGTGTCAAAACATGAAGTATTAAATAAATAAGTCGTTTTCGCACGTCTGAGCACCTCACGCAGGCAGACGCGAGAAGCCTGCTCGCTGCGCATTACACGCTATTACTGCCGCACTCGTATCACACGTATTGCGAACACGTGTAACATAAAAACTGGACATCGATCTTACCTTGATTCCTCCAATCTCCTTCTCCTTGCCTGCTCAGTGTGTCTCATTCATTCTCGTTTTTCTCCTCACTTGCCTCCTTCTCCTTTTCTTCCCCTCTGGTTATCACTCGTTTTCTCCTCTCTGGTGCCGTCTTCGTGCGGATGCATAAGAATTAAAAATTAATAGCCTGCTATCTGAAAGACGGGAGACGAGGGAAAAAAAAATCCACCCCTCTAAAAAAATACGATAAAAACAGTGGAGGGAAAATCCTCACGGACAAAACAGATTCTCACGAAAATGCGCCCGTGTGGGCATCAAAATAAATAACAGCGACGACACCATCCTGCTAGAAAAAAGAAATTCTAGCATGCGAAACACTTTAGCGTTCAAGGTGACCGAAATGTTAAACTAAAATAGTGGATTATTAACAAAAATTAAGTTGTAATTGTCCGTCCGTCGCTGGTTTGGTGGTGAGCATTTGAGCAACTGTTCCACCGTCGCAAAACGTCTGCGTAATACAGATCAGACTCTTGAATGCCTGATGTGTTTCTGTTACACGCTTTCCCCCCCCCGAACTGTAGACTCGTCGACTTCGTGCAGTTCTACAGTGTAAAAATCACACGCTGGAATTAGGACAGTCTACACAGGCCATATGCGGTTATCTTGTGCGTCTTGACGCACAGAACGGATCACTCGAGTTTCCCTCTTTGTCGACAGGCAGCGCACACTCTCATCAGGACCGTCCACACGGTATGTTCAACCTCTGCAGTTGTGCATCAGGCCAATTACAACCTAGCGCATTCGTCACTGGCTTTCACATACACTTTGGGACCTGCAAGACAGTTTCATGACAGTTTTATAACCAAGCCTGAGCACACTGAAGTTAGGGAAATGTAGTCTATACCACGTCTACACGCCCACTAGAGAAACTGCTTTCTTTGTATAACTCTAGCACCTTTTTTTCAGATGCCTAACCCACGTGGTTTCCCAAGGTGGACATCAGGAACCGCCAGAGGTCCTTTAAATGATCATTTGTAATTGCCCTGCAAATTAGGTGTAGCTTAATTGCACACGGTGTAAGCAAATCGTCCCGAAGTACCTGTAAGAGAAAAAGACACGGAATATTTGATTCCTAGATTAACTTTGCTCACAACCGCTCCCCACCTTTCTCTCAGATATATTTCACGGCACAAACTGTTCCAAAAATGTCAGGACACGTTTAAAAGAAGCTGGGGCAGGGCCAACGGAGACCTGGAAAGTTGTGTAACGATTACAAAACAGCTCGTGGAACTTCTCACGATTAATTAGGTTAATTAGCAATAGGTCACTAACGTAACTAAATATAATAGGAACATATGAGACAGGTTGAGTCTTTCACAGGCAAAGGTGGGGGTGGGTTCACCACTCTCTGAAAAGGCTACGTGGATAATAGAATAGTAATTTAAAAATAACATTTAAAAATAGAAAATTACATAATCAGTTAAAATCAATCTCTGCACCCAAGGACATTCACAAATGTCTAAATGGGCTCAGTAACACTTCTTGAACAGTCTAAATGCATCCTCAAATACAGGCAAGATCCAAAATTACTGGATTCTTCTTGGTGCCAGAGCTCATTAAAGGCTGAAGCAAAGCAGAAAGCTGATCTGTGGAATGACTGATAGGAATTTGGAAATCAGTGGTGCTGCATCCACCTACTTCAAGAGGGGAGACACCACTGCTCTTATTATCCGAGTACAGTTTATCTTTGATGGCATGGGTGTGCATTACTGCACATGGCACGGGAAACTTCTGTGAATCCGTGAAGGCCCCGTGATTCTTGAATGATATATGCTGATTTTAGTACAATATGCTCCTATCCAGGTTACTTGCTTATTTCAGCAAGACAATGCCAGGTCACATCCTACACACATTCCAGCAGAATTACCCTTTCAAAAAACAACTGATACAAAAAATATAACAAAGAAGACTCTGAACTGTTGCAGCAGCTGCATTTGCTTCTATACCTGTAGCAATTACCTCCTCAGTTCTTAAACACTTCGAGAGTCTTCTTAAAAGAAGGGGATGCAACACATACAGTAGGTAAACATTGAAAAAACATTTTTTGGAAATGTTGCTGGCATCAAATTCCAAATGAGTCTATATATTTTTCCTAAATAAAACCCCAAAAAATCTAATTTTGAATTTCTTTGATATGTTGTATTTATATTCTTATATGTAAATCATGTGCAAGTCACTGGAAATGGGTTGATTTTCATTTTAGAGTGCATGCATCTATATTTTTAAATTAAATATAGGCAGTACTCTAACCCAACTACTTAACCTGCTCCTGAACTGCTTTCGCTGCATTAAAGAGGGGTTTCACTGAGAAATCTTCGTTTTTTTTGTTTTGTTTTTTTAAAGAGGATATGTCATGACAAAGTTTTGTTCGTGTGTCAGCATGACTGAACCTTGCTGCTCGAGGGCTTAAATGTCTAATGTCAGAACAGAGCTGAAGCTTCAGAGCTGGACATTATGTTTAGTGAGTGCTATAGATTTATTCTAAAAGTACAACAATTTCATACCGCATGCACAGTAAATCAATAAACCTGCCATAATAACTTTGTGTGGGAGTCATTGAAATCAAATACTGCAAGTTTTCTGTTCTGATACAAGACTTGGATTCTTCACTTATGTGCACCATGAATTAAAACACATCAGTGCTTTTCATTTTTTCCATTAGATTTAAAGAACTAAAAAAAAAAAGTTTCTAACTAATGTCACGCACCAATGTTAGAAAGAAACTTAAGCTTACAGTCTGCTGTGCTTCTGCCCTGGAATAGATGGGGGGTGGGGGTTACTTTTCTGTTTCTTCTGACATCAGTTTGCTGAAAAAAGTGTGCTGCACTGTGCTGAATCAGTAAATTGGCAAGTGTTCTCCAGGATGTTCACAGGTGGCTAAGACGGGTGATAGCATGAGGAACGAAGGAAGAAAAGGACAGCAACTAAGTGGAGGTATTGCGGCATCTTGGTAGTTCTCCTAAAAGCCACTCCTAGTTGAAGCAGCTGTTCACTTTTTCTGGTGAGTGTATTCTTTAAAGCCTGTTTCTCTTAAGCAAACTTAAAATTAGAATCCCACGTAAGGTCAGCGAGAATTACAGATGTACTTTGATAAGCAAACTAGCAAGCCTGGCTAGTGAGAGCTGGATCCTCACATATAAATATGGTACTGTCCAGTTCAGTTTTGTTTTTCTAAATGGTATACAGTTATATACAGATCAAACCGCACTGTACATTATGTACAGTCTATGGTAACATGCATACACTGTAGTGATGCCGTAAATTACATTACTTCATCATTCATGATCTTAAGACTCTTCCACTGCGTTGCTGTTACCCACATAGACAGTCACAGACAATATTACAATGAGAAGCTGCGACAAACACACAGCAGGTTTAGAGTCCCTTATTTGTGCTCTACGTGTTCTGACTTTCAGTGAGGTAGCTTAATATTTATGTGCTTAAATAAACTGAAACACGAGAAAATGTAATCTGCAATCATCCCTCAAATACACCTGTTCAGAAGAAGTTATTTGTTAGTCACTAAAAGCATTTTTAATATGAGCATCTTGGTGTGTGTGTGTGTGTGTGTGTGTGTGTGTGTGTGTGTGTGTGTGTGTGTGTGTGTGTGTGTGGTGTGTTTGTGCGCCTGTGTGCTCACACGTGCGTGTAAATGAGTAGAAAA
>VUQK01005928.1:18264-31180 GCA_015106715.1 Bujurquina vittata | reverse complement strand
ATAAGGCCCACCCAACAAAAATAAAAGAAATTTATTAAACCCCCCCCCCCCCCCGCCCCAGGTACAGGTACTTACATTTTACCTGTAAGTACTTTGCATACAGCAATGCCTCTAGACACAACATTTCTTTATGAATACAGTAAGAGCACAAAAATATTACTTTGAAGCTTTGAAATGAAAATGTTAGTGTTAGCACATATATGTAATATTCAATAAACTCTGCATCTTTATACTTCAGTTTTGTGTATGTAAGAGGTTGCCAGATAGCTTTAATTGAAAGGAAAATTTCAAATTAAAAATCTTCTCTTTTCTGCCAGGCCATCTGAGTTCCTCCTCCATCTACCCCGTGTGCCTGGCTCCATACCTGATTGTTACTACCTGCTCTGATTCCCGAGTGCGGTTCTGGCGCTGTGCTGTGGAGGGTGATAATGGGAATAGTGTGGATGGCGAGGACAGCCGGGTGTACCGCTGGGAGCCCTGGGCCTTGATGAATGAGGAGGAGGACAACAACAGTGCCGTGTGTGTCTCAGGCCGGCCCGTAGCTGTGTCCTGCTCCTACATCGGCAGACTGGCTGTGGCTTTTAAACAGCCACGACATGGACAGGTAGGAAATTAGAATTTGGCTTTGAATTTATATTCAAATGTATTTCACACACACACACACACACGCACACACACACGCACGCGCACACACACACACACTAGCAACATAGAAATCGTGGCAGTTACCTTGAGCTGGAAGATTGCAATAAAAATGTAAATTGGGTAAATATGCATTATTTGGCTGTATTGCCTGGACCCTGGACTTTCTGGTAATGGATACTAATGTCTCATGTCTGCATATTATTGCACATTTATGTAAAGCAGAGAACTGTGAGGGAGGAACTAGATTAGCTATACATTTACACCTGTTGAGTTATGCATTTGGATTGCATTTAGAAATGGTCAGTAGCATTAATATTATTACACAGCAAGTCTGGTTTTTAGTGTACTTTAGGATCAGTAAAGGTACTTGCAGGCGAAAAAGTATTCTTATGAGGCTGCATCAAGAAAGGTTGATGCTTTTTACTGTCTACAGTGTCTTCAGATTTGTGACAGCAGTCATTTTAAATCAAAAGGGCTTCTTTTGTTTTCAGTGCCTAAGTTCCAGAGAAGACTTCTCGATGTATGTGTCCATCTATGAGTGTGAGTCTACCGGTGGCTCAGAGTGGGTTTTAGAGCAAACTGTTAACCTGGATGACTTCGCCAGACCCTCATCCACCCTGGATCCAAGAGTCAGTGTGGACTCAAACCTCTTTGTCTACAGCAGGTCAGGAGATATTACTTTTATCATATTATCTCAGACACACAACATTTACTTGTATGTCTCATAAATTATTTATTTTCTTCATCTCAGGTCTGACTTGTACATGAGCAGAGACCATAGCTCACCCAACATTAAGCACTACGTGCACCTGGACTGGCTGTCGAAGGAGGATGGATCACACATCCTCACTGTGGGGGTGGGTTCCAACATTCTTATGTATGGCCGTATCTCTGGTGTGGTCAACGAGCAGACTAGCAGCAAGGAGGGAGTGGCTGTTATCACCCTTCCTCTGGGGGGTAGTATCAAACAGGGGATCCGCTCACGCTGGATCTTGCTCCGGACCATTGACCTCCTGTCATCTGTGGACGGCACACCATCGCTGCCGGTCTCCCTGTCCTGGGTGAGGGATGGCATCCTGGTGGTGGGTATGGACTGTGAAATGCATGTGTATGCCCAGTGGCATCAGGACAAGAAGCCTGGTGAGGACGAAGAGGGCAACCTGTCATCAGCAGACATAGCTGGAGGTCAAACCACAGCGTCCTCTTCAGTCTTTGAAGGGAGAGCCAGGTCAAAGAGTGTGTTTGAAGGGAGTACCGCAGTAGATGAGGCCCTTCGTGCCCCAGCAGGACTTCAAGAAGGGGGACTCTTTGAGGCAGCTCACTCCCTGTCCCCAACTCTGCCCCAGTACCATCCCACCCAGCTGCTGGAACTCATGGACCTGGGCAGAGTTCGACGTGCTAAGGTGAGTCCTTCATTCAGTGCCGAAAATCTAGAGTTGGCTTTTATTCAGACACCGTGTATAAACAGGAATTTTATCTATTTTGGTTATGAGTTGTATAATCCCATAGCCTTTTTTTTTTTGTGAATCAGGCCATCCTTGCCCACCTGGTAAAATGTATTGCTGGGGAAGTCGCTGTGGTGAGGGATGTGGAGGCAGGTGAGGGTGGAGCCAGGAGACACCTGTCTCGGACAATCAGTGTGACTGGCAGCACAGCAAAAGACACCATAGCGTCAGGACGTGAGGGAGGCAGGGACTACACAGAGATCAACTCCATCCCTCCCTTGCCTCTGTACTCCCTCATGCTGGCTGACCATGACACCTCATACAAGGGACCAGAGGAGACTGCTAAAGGAACTAAGGGGACTGATGGTGAGGCAGCCCAGAAGTCCACAGAGGACCAGTATGCTGACCTCTTCCAGGTAGGCAGAGTTAACAGACTTGAACAGATTTTATTGTTAAGGGTTTACCTGCGTGTCAGTAATTTAAACTCTTTTCTTCCTGCATTAACAGCTGCCAGCAGTTACCACGGATGACTTTGTAAACTTTGCCACGGATAAACCAGAGAAGAAATCCCGAGTTATCAACCTCTCTCAATATGGACCGACCTATTTTGGACCAGAACACGCTCAGGTATTTTGTGTTTTGTAAAAAGTACAATTGCACTGCTTATATGGAATATTTATCATATTTATTCTTAGCTGTATTCAAATTAAGTGGTTAGAAAAGAAAATAGTAAAAATATTTTGGTAATTCTTTTCTGAAAAGGAATAACGGACTGCTCTGGTTACGATGGAGTAATATTTGTTTGAGTTTTTCAGTGCTCTCCTTTTATTTGTGTCCAGGTGCTGTCCAGTCACCTCATGCACTCCAGCCTTCCAGGACTCACACGGCTAGAGCAGATGTTCTTGGTGGCCTTGGCAGATACTGTTGCAACTACCAGTGCTGAGGTTGCAAGCTCCACTGATCAACAGTACTCAGGTTAGTGTATATGTATGTGTGTGTTACAGTGATACGTACAGTATCAGTACAGTATACTATATAAAATATAAGACATCTGACATACTGGCAAACACTGTATTCCTTAAACAGGAGTCATAACAGCATCTTTACTAATATTGTGCTCCAGCAGTTGAATAAGTTTAACCATGTTCTGTATCTTAAGGTTCCTCACAGTGCAGTGCAAAATGGTTCTAACTCTATATTTAGTTTAAACTCAGCAAACACGCCAAATATTGTATGAAATTTAAATGTTATTAACATATAGGCTGAGATAGTCCGACGCTAGCTATCAAAGCTTTGACATAAACAGCGGATGTAATGTTCGTTTCTCTTTTTTCAGTATCTTTTGTCATTTTACTCCAGTTTTCCATTCTTTTTATTTAGTCTTTTGTGAGGAAGACATTAGCAAGTTGTTCCTGTGTTAAGTAAGCACAGAAGAGGGTAAGAAGGTTCAAGGACTGGAGACACATTGTCTGACAGGATCGCATGAACTCAAGTGATGAGTTTAAAGGGCTTTGCCCCCGTGTTGAGTGGTCTATGGGGAAGGGAGGGGTACAAAAACTGACCGATCCCTGGTATATGTGTAGGTGGCGAGGCTCTTGATGAGTGTGGACTGAGGTACCTGCTCGCAATGCGTCTTCATACCTGCCTGCTCACCTCTCTGCCCCCACTCTACCGCATGCAGCTGCTCCACCAGGGTAAAGTACACTGTTCATTGTGCTGCTCCCGTGACATGAATATACCATCAGTTTTGTGTGACAGTAATGGAGTATGAGTTCATTTAATTTTTGGACTGAATTTTGGGCAGCTTGCCCTTTTCATTATCCCTATCCAACTATCTGTTTCTATGGCAGGCCTTTCAACATGCCACTTTGCATGGGCGTTCCACTCAGAGGCAGAGGAAGAGCTGCTGAACATGATCCCAGCTATGCAGAGAGGCGACCCACAATGGTCTGAGCTCAGAGCCGTTGGTGTGGGCTGGTGGATAAGAAACATCAACACGCTGAGGAAAATGGTGGAGAAGGTACCAGGACAAATTTAGAATACACATATATCATACATCTAATTAAATGTAATTTAAAATTTGATCAGCTGATGAATGCAGCATCTGGATAACATGTCATTACTTGTGTTTTGTTCATTAGTTGATTGTTTCTATTATTGGAGTGGTAGAAAAGGAAGCTGGGACTCATTCACTGTAAAACATGACATGATGCAGTTCTTTGCACCCAGCAATGAAAGAAGCTTTTTCAAGAGATATTTTCCTCTTTTACCATTCCGTTTATTCTGTACTGTAATTAACCTCCTATGGGACATTTTTATTTCTAATAAATATTGAGCAGCTAAGATTTAGCTCAATTGTAAAGAGCTTTATGAATCAAAGAAACTGTTAAAATATTGATAAAGCTTTAAATAGTAACTAAATAAGGACATTTGTTCTGGAATATGTTTCCAGTTTGCAGTTAATATGCTTTCATATTTAGAATATTCTGTTGGGCTGAGGTGCTGTCAGCATCAGCTAATATGTGCCAACTCACTGATTTTGAAATGTTATTACTTCTTTATAATCAGTTAGGAAAAGCTGCGTTCCAGAGGCACAATGATCCTTTAGATGCTGCTCTGTTCTACTTGGCCATGAAGAAGAAGGCTGTCCTGTGGGGACTCTTCAGGTTGGACATATTCTTTGAACACATGACTATTTTGAATAGTATTTCAGTGAATGTTCTTACTAAAGCAGAATGGGATACCAAGCTATGTGGCTTTGTTCTCTCAGGTCTCAGCATGATGAGAAGATGACTCAGTTCTTCAAAAACAACTTCAGTGAAGACCGCTGGCGAAAGGCGGCACTCAAAAATGCTTTCTCCCTACTGGGAAAGCAGCGCTTTGAACAGTCGGCTGCCTTCTTCCTATTGGCAGGTTCCCTCAAAGACGCCATAGAGGTTTGAAAAACTTACACTTTTAATAGCACACAGACAGATTATTGCTGCTGTGTTTATCCCAATAATGTATTTCTGTTACTGACACAGTAACAGTGTAGAAATCTGTTCCTGAGAATGCGGGATATTGTTCAGCCTTTAAATCGCTACTGATAAGATGTAGAGCAGTAATATTTGTTGGCCTAGATTTTCCTCATCACACAGTCAAAATATTCAGATAGGCAGAAAAGGAAACAAGTGTGAACTTCTTTTTGCACCTTTTTAGAATTCATTACCTTTCTGCACAGTATGGCTGCTTATATACATTTTTTATTTTTTATTTTGCTTAACCTGCACTGTTAATCCATTCCACTGTTGTGTAGGTGTTGTTGGAGAAGATGGAGGATCTCCAGTTAGCTATGATAGTAGCGAGGCTGTATGAGGCTGATTTTGAGAATTCCTCTACCTGCCAAGGCCTCCTTTATGAGAAGGTCTTGGGCTGCAATAGAGACGGGAGTGGTTACCACGGTTCCAAGTTGCACCCCGATCCGTTCCTCCGCAGCATAGCCTACTGGATCATGAAGAACTACACACGAGCTTTGGACACACTATTGGAACGAATCCCAAAAGAGGATGATGAGAACCCTGGTCAGTTGGTTGAAGACATTTTAGTCATTATTGCTCAGAGAGACCCACTGAAACCAGTTTTCTCTGCTTTATTCATACTGCATTTTCAGCTTAAATTAATTTTATGTTCTCCCTTTTTTCTTTTTTTTTTTGGTCTCCATTTTTGTTCATCAGATGTGATGGTAAAGGCTTGCAACCCTGTGGTGTTTAGCTTCTATAACTACTTAAGGACGCACCCTTTAATCATTCGCCGCCACTTTGCAAATCCAGCGGGCACAGCAACAACTGTAGGCCTCACTGCTGAAAAGAGCAGCGCAGATGAGATCAACCTTATAGAGCGCAAACTGTTTTTCACTACTGCCAATGCACACTTCAAGGTGAGTGAATACTGATCAAAGCAATTTACTGCAGTCCAGTTCTTTTAAGAGTGTTTCTATCTCTGTACCTCCTATTACATTAGCTTTGCTCTCCAGCACTCTTTCTGCCCTGGAGTAAAGTGAGCAAGTTAAAGTGTACAATGAGTAAATGCTACTGTTATATTTTTATAACAGTAAAAACAAGAGGTTAGTGATAATGTTGCAAATTAAAGAACATTTTAACCTGTCAAATTAAGTGCTTTTTGTTACCTGTGCAAATAACTGAAAATCAATTATTAATATCCATCGTCCTTCCTCAGAATAGCCAAAATGCACATTTTTGACTTGCAGTTCAGCAGAGGTACAACAACCAGTCAGGTTGTTGTTGCTCCATGAAGACCTGCTAAATTTGTTCTCTTTCCATTCCCCTAAAAAGAAATGCAATGAGCTAGTGTTATAACAGGAAAGATTGGACTGGAATAAAAGCTGTACTCAGAGGCTCTCAGACCTAAAAGAGACTGTCAGGCCTGAGATCAGATAAATGTAGCCAACCAAGCCAGAACGTAATTGACTCTGATATGAAAGAACCTTAAATAAGCAGAACGAGGGAGCTAACATTTTTTTGACCCACTAGGGTCAGTGGCTTCATTTAGTTAGTGTATCAGCACTTGCTTTCACAGAAAAAATGTAAGCAGCCTTCTCCACATTTCTGGCTAAGCAGAGCGGTGCATAATGAAGCTGTTTCTTTACTTTGAGTTGGAAGTTGAATTGGAGCCTGAAATGTAGCCGAGGATTTTCTTCCTTAACTTCAGCCTCAACCTAAAATGATTAGGATTCAGATTTAGGTCTTGGTTGTCTCACTTTTCTTCCACTTCTGTCTTATTTTATCTTTGTCTTGCATTAAATGAGCAACTAACCTGCCGTCTTGGTGTAAGGAAACGTGCTTTAGTTCACTTATACACACCCCCTTAAATTTAATTTAAATAAAATTAACATCATAGTTTTAAGATATTAATCACTGCAGGCAAAAAAATGACTGACAAAATAATTTTAATTTACTTTATCATTTCCATCCCTACAAAAGCATGCATGCAAAGATTATATGACAAAAGTTCACATACATATTTTATAATCTCTGAATCTTGTAGGTGGGCTGCCCAGTTTTAGCTCTGGAAGTGCTCTCCAAGATCCCCAAAGTTTGCAAGAAGTCTGTCTCCTCGCCTCTCAGCAAGGCCTCATCCAAAGCCAATTTTAACACAAGCCAACCCTTGGAAAATGGCACACATGGAGGTTTGGACTGGGGCTCTCCAGCAGCACCTACACAGGCCTGGGGAGGAAATGATAGTGCTGGTGGGTTGGACTGGAGCCAGCCTATGAAGACGGTGGAGGAAGATGAGCTGAAACTTGACTGGGGAGATGACAAGGAAGAGGAGGAGGAGGATGATGATGATGGTGGTCTAACCATGAAGAAACCAGAGCTTGAGACCAAAGCAGAGGAAGGTTCAGGAAAAGGTGGCTCCAAACTGCAAAGAGAGGGCTCACAGGTAGCAGTAACATCTAGAAAACCTTCTTGCCTGCAGATTCTGTGCTCTTATCTGGGATATAAGACCACACAGATACACAATGGAAATGCTATATTTAGATAAATTTTATTTGGATTCAACATGTCAAAGAAAACTGCCTTAACACTCAGCCAGGAGCAGAGTAAATGTATTAGAAAATGTGATTTTATTAATTTTTAATCGTACCATAAATACAAACTGTAGTGAGGGCTTGACTCTTTCAGTAGAATTTTTTATTGAATGAGAAGGGGGGTAAAATGGGTTTCTTTTGGTGAGGTCTTCTCTAAAAGGTGGACTCTGGAAACCTGACGCAAGCGTGTTGGAGAGTGGTTTTGGGCTTGATTTGTGAGTTAGGCTGACCCTAAATATATAATTCATGGAGGCTGTAAAGTGTGGTCTTTTTCCTTTAAGTCACTCACATGTATTTCAGGGTGAGTCGGAGGTGGACGTGATAGCAGAGCAGCTAAAGTTCCGTGCCTGTCTGAAGATCCTCATGACAGAGTTGCGCACGCTGGCGACAGGCTTTGAGGTGGATGGTGGGAAGCTCCGCTTTCAGCTCTACAACTGGCTGGAAAAGGAGATAGCAGCCATGCATAAAATCTGCAACTACAAGGTGGCCTTTCATCGTATTTGTAGTTTTAGGCAATTTTGAAAATGGTTCAAGTTTTCAAAAATATTTTCCCTTCTTGGTTCATTGTGATTATTCACCATAAATGTTTACGCAAAGGTGGAAGGAAAGGAGGAAGAGTCAGAGGTGGAGCGCTGGGGAGACCGCTCAACATCAGTGGACATATCAGATGAGGCATTGGAGCGTACAGATGCTGGAGCCTATGAGCGTCATCAGATGGAGCGTCGGCGGCTTCAGGCCAAACAGCAGCACTCGGAGAGGCGCAAGGCATGGCTGAGGAAGAACCAGGCCCTGCTCAGAGTGTTTCTGTCCTACTGCAGCCTTCATGGAGCCAAGGGAGGGGGAGTCACCTCTGTTCGCATGGAGCTTCTGTTCCTCCTGCAGGAGAGCCAGCAGGTACACACATACATTTGTACTTATGATGTTGAATTGTCCTTGATTAATGCAAAGGAAGTTACAGAGAAGATGAAATCACTTTTTGCCATCCTCTGTAGGAGACCACAGTGAAGCAACTGCAGTCCCCTCTGCCTCTGCCTACTACACTGCCTCTGCTATCCGCATACATCGCCCCCACCAAGACAGTCATTGCCAACCCTGTTCTCCATCTCGGCAACCACATACACGACATCCTTCACACAATCACACTAATGGAGGCCCCACCACATCCAGACATCATGGATGATCGGGTCAGTACTTTTAAAATAAAACTTTAAGCAGGCAGAATTACTGTCTGGTTTTTCTCTTTGTTGCTGAATAATGAAATGTGGTCATGTATTTTTAGGTGAATGCTCTGCACACACTAGCGGCTTCTCTGTCTGCTTGCATCTATCAAGCATTGTGCGACAGCCACAGCTACAGGTCAGTATGTGCAGTGTTGCAGTCTCTGCAAGACATCCAGAAAACAAACATCTTCATAACAAATGCACACTCAACATACGCTGTCATTACTATTAGTAGTTTAGCAATTTTGCTCTTGATGCTGAGCTTGTGTAGCCGCGTGCTGACACCAGCTCTGATCACAGATTTTTTTTCTTTTTTTTTTTAAATCATTGACTTCACACTAGGAAAGAAATAATGGCTACATTTACTAGAATGTTAAGCATGCATTTTTTTGGACTGTTGTGACTTATCATTTTACCTTTCTGTTGCTTTGCAGCAGTCAAACAGAGGCCAACCAGTTCACAGGGATGGTTTACCAGGGCCTTCTGCTCAGTGAGAGGAAACGACTCCGCACAGAAAGCATTGAAGAACATATTACTCCCAACTCTGCTCCTGCACAGTGGCCAGGTAGTCAGACCTCTTTGTTTACTAGCTAGTGTTGTTTTGGGGTTGGTTTGAGTCTGACTGAAGACAGAAAATAGGATAAGATAATTATACAGTTGATGATCAGACTCCTAATTAACACATTAGCTCTAATTCATAGTTTTTACAAAAGTAAATTGAAGTTAACTAAGAACACATTTGAGGATCCTCACGGATGCTGACAATTTGGGGGGGGCTTGCTGCATGTGCGAACATCAGGGACATTATTTTGAGAAAATCCGAATAGCAGGAGGAGAGACCGAGCAGAGCAAAGCAGGCAGTCTGTGTTTATGCAGAGAGGCAGATGGTGTTCTATAATAGGAGCTCTGTGGCCTCTGGGAAGGAAGTGGAAAGAAAGAGACTGATCACGCCATCATGAAAATGTTTCATAAATGGGTTCTTGATGGTGCTGAGATGGTGTTTTTGTATGCCTGTGGACGTTATTCTTGTAAATTTGGGGGTTATCTACTGCGCATTTATCATTTTGGATGTGTTTCCCCTCCCTGCAGGTGTGTCGTCCCTGATTTCTCTGTTGACGTCTGCAAGGGATGAAGACCAGCCAAAGCTCAGTGTGCTCTTGTGTGAAGCTGTCGTGGCTGTTTATCTTTCACTGCTAATCCATGGCCTGGGCACTCACAGCAGCAATGAACTCTTCCGCCTGGCAGCACATCCCCTCAATAACCGCATGTGGGCTGCAGTCTTTGGAGGAGGGGCCAAACTCATCATTAAGCCAAAGAGGCCTGATGCTCCACCAGGTAAAATGACTATTTTGTAGTTGACTATCTAATATCTTTATCTTCATCATGTCTGTTGGTTTTCATTATTTGCCTTTTTATCTTTTTTCTTTTTAAATTCAGCAGTTGAATTTGTCCTTTTTCCTCCCCCCGTCTGTTATCTTTTAACAGCCTGACTTATCTCTCATCACTTGCACTATAATCGCATAGATTTTTACTTAGCCTTGTCCTGTTGATGCTCCTAAGATGCTGCTGCTACTTGTGTGTAGTGTCTTGTGTGAGTGTGCCCTCTGCCCTGTGTCCCAGTGCCAGCTGATTTTGAGGCAGCCAGGCCAGAGGAGTCTCAAGAGACAGGAAGACCTGAGCAGAGCAACATGGCCCCAAACCCCACTGTCACCCCTACTGAAACCCAGCGCCCTAAACGACCCCCTCCTCCCATTTTAAGGGGTGAGGGGGTGGGCACTGTGGTATCTGCAGCTAACACCAGCTGTGAGTAACTGGGCTGGTGGATTGCAGTGCTGGTTTGCAGGATTGAAGTGCATGGTAATTGTAAAGGTTTGCATTGTTGCAGATGCTTGACTGACCCACCCCTCTCTCATGCAGATACTGCTGAATGAGCATTAAAAACAACAAAGTCCACTAGTGCTATGAAGACATTTGTGTGATGAGCAGCCAACAGCCATGTGTGTGTGTGTGTGTGTGTGTTTTTGTGTGTGTGTGTGTACTGCATTGCATGTACATGTTGTAATGTTCTCTGTGCTCATTTTATGTCACTGAAGCAACAGCTGGGTCTAGCAAGGAGTATTCAGAGGCCAAGGCTGAGCAGCCCTCTCAGAATATATCTGAATCTGAGACTAAACCAGGTACACTTTCAGAGGTTTACTGTAGCACTCGGGTGAAAGATCTACTTGTGTGTTGTCGAGTTTGTAGAATTACCTACAACCCCAGTTCTGAAAAATTTGGGACTCTTTGTACAGTGTAGACACAAACAGAATGCAAGAATTTGCAAATCTCACACAGCCATATTTTGTTCACAATAGAACACAGAAACTATGTCAGCTGTTTAGACATGAAAAATATTAAGTCATTTTGAATTTACACCAGATATTAATATTTGGGACAGTGGAACAGAAGTCTGGAAATGTAAATTGTACTAAAAGAAACAGCTGGTGGAACATTTTACAATTAATCAAGTTACTTGGCAGCAGGTGAGTAACAAGATTGGGTATAAAAAGAGCATCTTAGAGAGGTATGTCTTCACCAATCTGCAAAAAATGGTCTACAAACTGTGGAGCATTTTCACAATAATGTTCCTCAGTGTAAAATTGTGAAGCTTTTGAATGTCTCATTATCTACTGTAGATAATATCAATAGACAGGCAAAGTGGAAATCTGTGCTGTGGACAAATTATGGTCCTCCAGACTAAAAAGAATAGGACCTTTCAGGCTTGCTATCAATGCTCAGTTTAAGAGCCTGCATCTCTGATAATATGGGGGTGCATCTGTGCTATGGGACTGCCAGGCACCATCAATGTTGACAGATGTATATACAGGTTTTAGAGTAACATCCAGACAATATATTTTTCAGAGAAGGCCTTGCACATTTCAGTAGCTAATAAAGGGAGAACATTCCTCTCCCAAAAGTCCAACAACATTCCCAGACATTTAAAAATAAAAACAATGGAAAATATAGCCCTGTGTTAAAACATGTTGCTCCCATCAAATTCAAAATAAGCTAATATTTTTCTTAAAGGGGTACTTTTTCTCATTTGAAACCTTTAATATGTTTCCTATGTTTCATTGTGAATAAATTATGGGTTTATGAGAACTTATGAGAACTCGAACTTTATTTACATTTTACACAGCATCCCAACTTTTTGGGAACTGGGGTTATATTTTGAAGTAATGTGAATGCAGTTAGTGTATATCAGTAGTTTGTAATTTAAGTAAATACTGCATTATATTTAGACTTTTATTAGCTATTGTGTGACATCATTCAGCTGTTTGTCAGTTTATTTATTTATTTTAGATTTATTTAAATGAAGCCTTCCCTGAGTAGCTCTCCTGTGTCAGTCTGTTGACTGACATCGACACTGTTCATCCATATTTATCAGGCCAGAGTATACCGTGCTCACATTGTATTTATGAGGGAGGAAAATAGCATGGCATTTAGATTTCACATCCCTGTAGAGCTTAAGGTATCTCTGAGCGAGGCCACAGGCCTTTTGAAGACCTCCTTTAGAGGTAAGCCCATCTTAAATGCCAGCCTGTTGATGGGAATCTCCTGTTAAAATTGTCCTTTTGAGGGCTGTGGCAAACCTGCATGCATGTGACGGGCACACAGCTTTACAGAGAAGGTACATGTTGATGCCTACCTGTCACATTCTAATTAACACATTTTAAGCTTAACATATTGTAGTTTCCAATCTCATCATGTTTGCCTCTGAAGTGCTGCGGATATGAGAAAATGCTTAGCACATGACTGCTGAACAAATTTGCCATTTGTTTGATGTGTTCTTTGTGCCCACACTGAAATATTCACTGATTCTATTATGTAATGGACTGTGTAGTATCTGTGTGTCTAACTGCACTGTCTACTCTGGTTTGTGTCTTGTCTTGTTTTGTCTGGTGCGATGCCAGAGATAGTCATCCTGGATAATGGTGCAGGTTTGTGTGCTAGCGAGTGTTTCTTGCCCTGTGCTTACA